>JADDOH010001582.1:0-244001 GCA_016648135.1 Agrypnia vestita
AAAAGCTTGAAAGGTGGGTACCTCACGAATTGAGTGAAGCAAATCAACAAACGCGCGTTGACTGCTGCGTTGCATTACTCAACCGGCACAATAATGAAGGGATTTTAAATCGAACATTACCTGTGATGAAAAGTGGATCCTGTACGATAATCGGAAGCACTCATCGCAATGGCTGAACCCTGCCGAACCAGCCAAACCATGCCCCAAGCGAAAATTGACTCCAAAAAAGTTACTTGTGAGCGTTTGGTGGACTAGTGCTGGTGTCGTTCACTACAGCTTTCTTAAATCTGGCCAGACGATTACGGCAGATGTCTAGTGTCAGCAACTGCAAACCATGATGGAAAAGCTAGCTGCTAAACAATCGAGGCTGGGTAATCGCTCTAGGCCACTGCTGCTTCATGATAACGCTAGACCACACACTGCACAACAGACGGCTACCAAATTAGAGGAGCTTCAATTGGAATGTCTAAGACATCCACCGTACTCTCCGGACCTTGCCCCAACAGATTACCATTTTTTTCGAAATTTGGATAACTTCTTGCAAAGGAAAAAATTCAACTCCGATGGGGCAGTCCAAACCGCCTTCAAAGATTTTATTGATTCCCGTCCGAATGGTTTTTTTAGTAAAGGGATCGATGAACTACCTATGAGATGGCAAAAGTGCATAGATAGCAATGGTACATACTTTGATTAAATAAATATATTATAATAAAAAAAAATCGGCTTTATGTTCCTCCCATACTAAACGTCAATTTCATATGTAAGGACCTAATACGTGTACAAATAAATCGAAAATCGAAAGAAATAAATCGTATTTCCCGCGCACATTGCGCGTGACCTTGACGATGGAATATTTGAATTTCGATTGCACAACACGCGATCGGAGCGCCATCTATAACAATTCTATACGATTTTGACGGCAGAAAAACTTCTGTTTTGATTGTTGATTTAAAATATAATCCGTGATGTTTTTGAGTTGAAAATGGAACGACAGGTCACAACAGGATTTCTCTATTGGGAAAAAATTATGTTTTTCAAATTCGATACGCGGCCGACGATAAATAAATTATTTAGTGCCTGTCGCATATATGCGACGCGGCCTAGGGGGGGTAAAAACATTTACATACAGTAATTAGTGTGTCCCTTTTTACATCATTTCATTACTAATGTAATTTGTACGCGCTCGAGCCGGAACCTAAACACCGTAGGTGCCGCGTTGAAAATTCATCTAATGTTGGTGTATGGAGTTTTTGGAAAGAAAAAGTAAAATTCATAATTTCGCTCATAAGTTTCACTGAATGTAGAGTTAACATTGAATTATCTAAATGATTCGGTGTAAAACCGGGGAAGTGAAAAAATTCTTCCGCATAAAATGCATGAAATATTTGTATGGGAATGTATGGAGATGAAAGGGGATTTCGAATTTTCGGTGTAAATAGCGGGAAAACAAGGAACGTAAAATCGAAGTTTTAGTGTATTTATTACAAAGCGCTACACCAATACCTAAATGTGCTTATGCGACATAATTTTTAAATTAAAAAACACGATGTACGAAAAACGGTTGTTTTCTATTTTTTACAATACATAAATTAATGGAGAAAAATAAATATGCTTTTATATTCTAGACTTAAGGCGGTACATTCACCGCAAATGCATATTTCGGCGTTTTTTACGAAAATGTGGGTTTTTATTATTCATTTATATCAGAATGTATATGATAGATTGCAATTTTTTTAGGGCGATAACTTAGATAGAACCTTTATTCTTATATAAAAATAATAAACTAAACATTATTTACAATAATTAAGAAAAATATAGACATTAATCCACAGGCCGCGGCAAAAAAAACCTTTTTAATGTTCCCGGGCGTAGAGTGGTTCGTTTAAAATTTCTATGTAAGCATAATATGTTTTTTTTATACGTATAAAGTTTATTTAATTATCTAGAATCCGTACGTAGGAAATTAAGAAATATTCAATATTAAAAAAGATGTAATTTTTGAAACATGCTTAAATATTTACGTTTTTTGGTCATTTTCAAACGTTGTTTATTCATATAAAAAGATGATTTTAAACGATATATTGTATCTATATTCGCACTTTGATACTTCATTCACTATTAAAAAGCTAAATTTTTTATATAAAACACGTTAATTATTATCTTAAAATAAAAATTCTAAAGTATGAAAAACGACATCGTTAACGTCAGAATCCATGTTAGATACCGTCTGGCCACGGCAGGGGTCAGTCGTGTTCATGTAGCCGAATATTCCTCGTCGTTTATTTCACTATTCCTTGTACTTTTATGCCAAATTTGACATTTATATGAATTATTATTATATAATACGCTCAAAAGCAATTGATATGTCCCATATATTAAGGTTTTATATGGATTTTCGAACGGTTTCATTCTTTTTAAACTTTGAACTTGCGTCACATGTCAGTTTCGGTATTATCCTAATTCAACAATTGTTCCAGATCATTTGAGGTATCAAGATACATACTGTACGCGCCGTGCGCATGCGCGTTCGCGTCTCCCATATATTTATTTCTTGTTTAATATTAAAGGTATTCATTATGATATGAAAAGTATTTCAGAATTATTAATATGTTTTTTAAATTCTATTCAGTAAGTAATTATTGGACAAAATAAAATATGGGAATTTGTCGATAGATAAAATAATACATTTTGATATACGCAGTACGCACGTGGGGCTAGGTGATTGTTTTGTATTGTCATATTACGATATGCATTGATTTAAAAAGGAGTTCAGAATTATTACTATGATTCTTAAATTATTTACGGAAAATAATAAGTCGACTCAAATAATATAAGATCATTTGTCTAAAGTTAAATAAGTAAATATTTTGATACGTGAGGTACTTCTGTGGGGATACCTGACGTGGACGAAAGCAAAGAACATATGACCATCTCTTTCTATCAAACCTTACTGTTTTAGCAACGTATGTACCATAAATATGTAACGAACGTGTAATTTTCACTCGATTTGCGCTCAGATGACATGTCGCGCACAGCTTGAAAGGACATGATTTATCGATGTAATTTGACAGCTATGCATGTTTGTGAATCAGCTGTGCCGCCTTAAAACATCCAGAATTCGGATAAAAAGTACACGGCACGAGCTGCTGTTGGATTCTCGGGCGGTTCCTTATATTTCAAGCATCTGCACTAGTTTTGCAAGGAATACGTAAATATACACGTTCATGCAATGTTTATCTGAAATGAGGTTTATTCATGTCTTGTTCTCGTATTGAAATAGCATGATCTATCGACACAATTTGACACTTTGATAGTTTGAAAAACGGATGACCAGCCTTAATTCTAGATAGAGAATAATAAGAATTCGACTCAAATAATACAGGAGCATTTGTTCAATCTTGTCTGTTTCTATCATAACTTTCCGCTCAAACATTCACAACCTATGACGAACTGTTGGGTTTACTTAACATTACATTCAAATTACCTATCAGACTCGTCTTGAAAGAGCGTGATTAAATTACAGAATACCTCAAATTTCAAACTTGTAAAGTGCACATAACACGGGCATGCTCTGCTGGTGTGTTTATAGCTTGCAACACCATTCTGTTTATTAGTATTTCATCATGGCACATCGCGTGTTATTAGTTGAACAGAAGTCATTGAAAGAAATGAACCTATCTGCGTTCCCAATTATCCCAATTATTCATAAATGGCTGTAGTTGATACTAAAAACATAATGGAATAAATAATATACTTACTCTCATTTGGTAGTTTGGTGGATTGTTCTGCATGAATCTGCGGTCCATGGTGTTGGTGTCGATTGTGTCGACCGGAATCGAATTCTGATGAAAGAAAAATATAAAAATTAAGCTTTAAAGAGTTAAGCCGTGTATTCACTAGGGGAGAAATTGTCCCTAACAGCACGCGCGGCATAGAGTCTACATGACGTTGCAACATCGTGCACTGTTCTGCGACGTCGCGCACAACATAGCGCGGCATTTCTACGTGCCGTGCCAACGTTGCCATGCGCACGGTACCCGAGCGAGCTCACTGCAACATTACGCGGAGCGTCAGTACCACGTGGTATGTTTACAAGTGAATACGCGTGCGCTCTATCTGTCAAGATGACAATGTGGAGAAATGAAATTGTTCTTGAACTCATCGAGCTGTATCGATCGAAGATCGCATAGAATGTCCGTCCTTCTTTCTCTTTGCAGTAAATAATTTCGTATTCTCCTCTCTTTTTTCCTCTTACGTTTCGATAAACTCATTAACATAAACAGATATGCGGCTGTCATAATCTCATAGGGCGATATTTCTGCGACGTGTGGAAAACAATAAAAAGGACCTTGTTTTTAATAATATTCAATTTACTACAGTAAAACCTCGTTAATTTGAAATTGCGACCCAAAAAAACATTTCGAATTGCGCAGAACCCCGTTTTCGCCAAATGAGATACCACAGCTGTCATCATAACCTCGTCGGGTGACATTTCCGCGACAAGATATGCGAGTCCCGGTGTGTACATGTCAAATGACCGCGTCATTGTCCCCGAAACATGAGCGTAGATGTTGATGCGACATGCCGAGCGGAATGTTTCGCGATTTGTCCCCTAGTGAATACATGGCTTTATATATGTTACAGCGAATTTGCATTTTTAGTGAGACTATACTTTCACTAGTAAAAATGTACTTTTCCCGGTCGGGCAGAGTGGGGGCAGTGAAAACATCTAAATCAACGAATTCTCAGAATCACTACACATAATCCGTGAAAATACATTACTCAAAGCATAGATAATATATCGGTGAAACCATCAATTTATACACGTAATTCTTAAAGCGTAGAAAGTATAAAGGCGGCACTACACTAGACGATTTTTATTCATTTTGCGGTCCTATTTTAACTCCTAAATTAAAATAGGACAGCGGCACCGCAAAACGAATACGAATCGCGAAGTAAGGTGTCGGCTGAAAGATCGCGCACTCGGGTTTTTTATGATATCTGACGACTGCCGGAACAAAACGAGGTTATGTCACCATGTAAATATTGGGGGGTTAAGGGAAAATTTTTATTAATGAATATGTATTTTGTCAATTAAGTTTATTAAATATGTTTTTTTTATAACAATACAACAAAAGTTTATTTCTTACAAATATAGAAACATAAATAAACATACACCCGGTATTATTAATTTTAAATGAACCTTTAAAAGTGCGTCAAGTAACAAACACTCGATGCGAAAAATACAAAAATCAAAGAGATTCTAAGTCATCATTTACGTTTGAATTCATTCAGATTCTTCCGCATTTCCAATTTTCTATCTTTTTATCAAAAATGTGTCTAATGTCGTTTGCGTTTCTTGTTTGCGCACGTGTAAGCACGGGTGGTAGACGTACAACATAAAGTGCGCGGTTTTTAAGTTCGCAAACTTACTCGGCTCGACGTCGGTGACAGACGTGAAGCTTGCTCGCACCGTATCATTTTTATGAGTTTAATCGACTGTCTTTTGAATTATAAGATGATCAGAATTTCGTAAGTGTTCGCGATTAAAATTTTAAAAATATATTACGTTTTAGTTACCTACCTAAACTAATCATTGAATATCAAAGACCAGTCCAGAAGTGTGACAGTTCGAGAAACAGAACTATCGCCACAGAATAGAGAATATGCTATCGCTCAAAGGATAAAAATTAGAAATACTGTCGCTTTGTGATGACTTTGGACTAGACTAGTGTAGAATGAGACACAAAACGCAAAATAAATTTTGAAAAACAAGGTCCATGTGCCATTAGAATCTTGTTATAAAATCATATAATGAAGAATTGGTGCAGACGAAACTTTCAACACTTCAAAATGACTATTTTAATAATATCCGTTACCTACATAATGTTGATTTGCACAGAAGAAATTAATAATGCAGTAAGAACCTTGTTCACGCAATGACTTATTAAATTGTTATTCAAGGCCCGGTTGTTTCAATTTGGATAAATAAAAGTTCGTTTAAAAGCATAGATTTTTACGGAAACGGATCAAATTTAATTTTTGACAGTTCGGAAACCAATAAATTCACTAGTAAGTGCAAGTTAAAATATTGTATTCATTTCTATTGGTGAAAAACTCTTTGAATATGATAAGAATGACCTTGAATATACTTTCTCTAAAATGCCAGTGAATGATGGACTCACTAGAAAATCAGATTCACTGTAACATATACACAAATTAATTATTAAAACAGAATCTAGATAAAATTAGTTACAAGAGAGTTGATTAAAAATATTACTTTCTCCATACATATTATATGATGGATGGTTAAAAAATCCTGGATATCTAATTTCCTGGTAAGTTAATGAAAAAATGTCCAACAATACAGGACGAAAGCAAAAACACACACTTTGTACACCCATTGTCCATTCTTATGTCATTAAAAATAACACTTGTGTGCATTTACATACAAAATAAGCTGCCAGGATGTTGCAGGGTTGTCAAATATTTTTATTTTATTTTATTTACTATAACAAAACAACAAAAAAGAAAATAGAATCGCTCGTAGAAAGAAGAAAGTAAAGAGTAATGTTTTTGCTCTTACCTAATATTCTTGGCGAATATTGCCATCCTGCTGCTCAAAGCAGCCTAGAAGTGATTCTACGTAATTTAGATTGGGTGTTTGATTTTTCCCAAAAAAAATCAACTCATATTCCTCTTAGTCATTATTATAAGGTTGCACGTAAAATGATTTAGTACTTCATGATGAGCAAAACTTTGAACTGCCAGTTTCGCCAACTTTGAAATTTTTCTAGAGCCTAGGCTTGAGGTGAATTCTCATGCAGCTAGTTAATCAGTGCCTAGTGTTTTGTCTTGAACAGCAATTTATCAAATAGCACGCCTATTTTTAAATCATCCTGAATATTTTTTCAATGACTTTTGAAATTCAAAACCTCCTGGTTAATCAGATACCGGATAATCAGAAGTCTGCTGTTATATATTAGATTAAACATCATTTCACATTTCAGTTAAAACCACTAACCTCATAAACTTTGGAGAGAATGTGATTTGGCAGCAAGAATGGGATATACCCTCCACAAAATGCAATCAGCTGACCTAGCATGACAAATTGATAATCACATCCCCTACGAATGAATAGAGTGCTTGAAAAATATCCTGAATCAAACCAATCAGCCATTTCAGCGGATGAAAATGGGCCTTGAACATCTCCCTGGAAAAACATGAAAAAAACATGAAAAGCATTGAAATTTTTGTTAATACAGCAAAAGCTCATCACTTCAGAATTTAAGGATCATAAAAAAATATTTAACTATATGAAACCCCGTTAATTCAAAATTCAAGAGGCAAAAAATAATATTATTGAGTGAAGAATATGATCAATCGAATTAATCTATCGGAATTCATGAAAACATAGCGAAATTAATAAAACCAGTGAAAAGGGTAATTTGGTTAATAAATAAATATATTCTTGCATATTCCGAGCATAACATCTCACAAATGATCATGAGGATCGAGGTGAGAACATCTAATATCAATCTATTTCACAATTTCCTGCGTGCAGTGGCGTGTAATATCAACAATTTGAAAAATACCGACATGCTGTATGTGGCTGTGGGAGATAGAATATTTACACAAGCGGTCGCAGATAAGAAACTATGTAAGTGCATTTTACAGTATTTTTTATAAAGAAGAATGGTCATCTGTGACCAAGGCCCGACACCAAAGAGACCTATATCTCATTTGTTTTGTTATATTAAGTGTAATAAATATTTAATTTTTATCAATATCAGTGGCTAACATACTAATACAGTAAAACCTCGTTATTGCGAAATCCAAGGGACTGAAAAATAAAATTTCATTGTATGTTGTACGGGTGTGCAAAAAATTCCATATTGACTTTTTTAAAAGTGAAAAAAAGAAGCCATCTAATGGTATATAAACTGTATTTTTTCTCAATAATTTAACCGTCATTATACGAAGTCGTTATAATGATGGTTCTGATTTTCAATGGTAGAACATTGCAGCATGTGTAAAAATGTCGTACTGCGCTAACTATATTTGAGCTTTGAAAGGTGTCAACTTTAAATAACTAACTCAAGTTTCAAAGGAAAATATTTTATAGTTATCGAGCTACGACGTAAAGTGTCTTTATGTAAACTAGAATTATATTCCACCATTTTACCAAGAATATTTAAAAAATCTTAAAACCTAAAATTGTACTTACAGAGAATAAAAGAACATACATGATAATCAAATACTTATCAAAAGTAATCATTACTGAGTAAAGTATTACTAAAAATATTTCTTAATATGGCTTAATAAAAATTTATTTTAAATGAAAAAAGAACATTTTTATTGTGTTAAGTCTATTTTAATATGTTTCGTTAATTTTGAAAATGATCTAAGCATTTCTAAATTATTGTGATTCTTTAAAAGCTACATGCAAAATTTATATGTGAAAATAAATTATTTGAAAACATTGAGTTAAGTATTATAAAAATATTTTTTAATTACTTCAAACACAAACCTTTAATTATCTCAAAAGTAAAGAAACAAGACATAGTCCACTTTCATAATTATGGGCTCACATAATTGTGTATTCCATAATTTTAATAATCAGTATACATATTCAGTGTAGACAATAAGTTCATAATTTCAAAACTCAACTCACTTGTGGATCCCTATAAAACCAATTCTCTCCCTCAACAGGGTATGAAGCCGGCTTATTTTGCTCCATGTTATAAGCATGTGGATGCTTTTGGCCCATTGGGTCCAAACCAGGCTGAAAAAAAAATTAATATAGTATAATATGCAATAATATAAAAAATAACTAAATTAATAAATGCATGGATAACAGTTATGAACATAATTAAAACTAAAAAATATATATATATTATAAAAAAGCATCTCTAGAATGAATAAAGAACTTTTCTATTATGATTTACAGTTATTTTCCAAAAACTGTCATGCACCAAAGCTATCATTAACCTTCCAGCGGGCACGCGGACATAAAATTTACGACAATTGCACCTTATCACTTCCCCCAATTTTACCACTTAGTCGCAAGCATCGAGCTTCGAGCTATTCGATGGTCAGTGTCTCTCTAAACTACAGACGAACCGGGTGTGCTTGGAAGTTTTTGTTATTCATTGATATTTGGAAATTTTCATTGAGGGTAAATTTTACAACATGCGCCTTAAAGTGTAAGTTTATTAAATAAACTACTTTTTTCTATTTATTTTTCATTTAAATCGTTTCTTTTATAGCGAAATGTATTTTTATTTTATTTAAGACTTCTTTCATTATGGAGATGATGAGACAAGATGATGAAACCTACTTTCCCTCGAGTGACAGTGAGTTTTCGGAAAAAGAAATCCTTTACATGCAAAAAAAAATTCTGCAGTTGAGATGCTTTGCAACAATTGTAAGGATGAGAATTAATACATAATAAATATTGATTCTAAGAATGTTCTTAGGTTTTCACGGCCACTCAGAATCTTCTGGTTTGTGTCTTCTGGGATATCATGCCGTGTCATTACAACCTTTCTGGCTGACATTTCGGATCCCATTGCAGGGTCCATCATCAGGGCTGATGGATATGATGTAATAACACGGAATAATACCCCAGAAGACACAAACCAGAAAATAGGTCGTTAAAATATTTTGTTTTGAAATATAAACATATTTAGAGTGCTGTTTCGTTTTTTGTTTAATTAATTCAAATATATATTTTTTAAAGTACTGTCATTTATAATTTTTCATAACCTTACAGCAATTCCCTATCATTTATATAAAGAAAACAATATTTACACGGAGAAAACTTGATGACATAAAATTTACGGCACGCGCCCGCTCAAGGGAAATTAATCAGCGCGCCCGCTGGAAGGTTAATGAAATGTTGAAACTTACCGGTACCATTGGGTTGGGCACAGATGATGCATTGGATAGTTGTTGCGTAATGTGCTCGTTAGTAGGATTTTCTTTACCGTTTTTCACAACAGTATCTTCATCTTCCAACACAAGCATCTTCACAATGTCATGCATCATGTCTTCAACACTTCTGTAAAGAATATGAACAAAATTTAAAATTAACATTGATATTCTATCAATGTTTACGCAATAGGCATGATGACAGTATTAAAGAATTAAAAAAGAAACGATTGTAGAGAAGAAAATATTTTGAAAGGATTCTAAAAATGATCCAGTTTTAATATACACATTGAGATTAATAAGATTTTCAATGAAATAAAAGTATAAAATTCTGCATTCCACCATTTTAACTGAAACGCCGGTCAGAACGAAGGACGTCACGCCTAAGTAACCATCACTGTGTCTTTGAACTGTTGTCATAGATGCAATCTTCACTTACGCCGGCCGCATACTGGATGCGTTTTCATACGAAATTAGTACGTATACGTACAAATATGCAAGTACATTCCTGACCTTTGAAGTAGTATTAAACATCGCACATTGTACACGATTTAGTAGTGCGTCTACGCACGTATAGATGCAACGACCGACACAATCCGGATTTGTTTGGAAATTTTTGCGATTTCGTATGATGAATATTGAAAATTTTGTCAATTTGACACATGACCACAAATGTTTATGGGACCAAAGCGATTCGACTACATAACCATCAGCGCAGATCATGGCGGAGAATTTCTAAAGAACTAAAAAATACATGTAAGTTAAATAATTTGGTTTAATAAAGGTGTTACTTCGAACAAAAAAACTTTTAAATATTTCTCCGATGTTATGAGCTCTCTTTGCACTTCGATTCTCCCCAACATTTGTGAATCTATTAAATAGATGGTCATGAAATTTGTCATTATCCTTTTGAATTCCCAGCCCTGAGTTTCCCGTACCCACACGCGGCACGTTTTTCTGAATACTCAAATATTCATTAAATCATTGAAATAGTCCACTTACGCGCAATTTATCACCGAAGATAAAGATAAGAGGTTATGTTGTTATATTTGAAACCTAATAACACAATAATAAAAACTCAAAGGATGTTTATAAATGAATAAACAAAAACTCCATACAAAAAAAACATACCTCGCCTACTTGTCGTCGCGCGCCATTCCCGCCCGATGTGTGTTTAGACCACTGCGTTGATAAGCACAAGTGGACAGAAGAATCACTTGTGAATGTAAACAAATGGATGGTTTATGGGAAAGACACTCACACCACACATTTAACTGTCTCAATGATAATATTGTTTTTACACGCTAATAAATTTCAGTATCTGGAGTCATATTTTTTTGGAGCTGTGATATATTTTAAAACACGATTGTAAACACAAAGATACGTCGCATTCCTTACATAAGTATCTCGTGAGCTGCATTCTTTTATTTTGTAATCGGCATATTCGACATCGTGTTCGGGGATTTTTTAATTTGTCAGTTGGAGGAATTAATTCTGCCATATGCTTTGTAACAAACTTAGGTAATATCCGAAACGGATTGCTGTGGACTGATGATGACGTTGCAGGTTGTGATGTTTGATAAATCTCTGGTTTATATTTCTCAACAAGTTGAATGATGACTGCCAGTTGAAAATCAGCTAAGGGTTTTTTTATTCCGGTTACTTGGGTATATACGGAATGTGAATTTAATAAAAATAGATCTATTATATGGAATGCGACTTTCTTGTACCATTTAGTAGTCTTTCTCATGCAGGATAAACTACTAACCATCATGTCCGTTTTGTCAACAGCTCCCATTGATTTATTGTAGTCTATAATAGCGGATGGTTTTTGAATAGGTTGTTTGGTCTTATAATGAATTTTTCCGGTCTCTTTAAAGGATTCATCATGCAAAGTAGTAAGCATGTGAACATCCCTCTTATCACGCCATTTTAATGCTAAGAGAGGACCGAGGTTCTTCGACTCAAATTCACCTTTTTTTAATTTTTTTAATTTTGGCATTCCCTTACGGTTTATTTTTACTATTCCACAAGCATTGGTTTTTTCTGCGTGTAAAAATTCGAATAACTTTGGGCTAGTATACCAATTGTCACAATACAAATTGTGACCTTTGCCAAAATAGTATTTTAAAAGTGTGGTCACAACGGCGCCGGTTATTCCCAAGTTATGATCATCAGTATAGTCAGTCCCTTTTCCACAATATATAATAAAATCTAAAATATATCCAGTTTTTACATCACATAACACAAACATTTTGATTCCGAATCGATGTCGTTTTGAGGGAATAAATTGCTTAAAAATTAGCCTACCTTTAAATACAATTATACTTTCGTCTATACATAAATTTTCGTAAGGTATCACTGAGTTTTTGAATGTTTTTCGGGTGTATTCCAAAAGTAAGCGAATTTTATAGAGAGGATCTGTAGAAGGTGAATTCGAGTCACAGAAATGTAAATATTCCAATAATAACTGATATCGGTCTCTAGGCATGATCAGTCCGAATACTGGTGAACTCAGAAAAAGATTCGTACTCCAATACTCTTCAATAGTCACATGTACATTTCTGGTCATCAGCATTGTTATTGCAAAAAATAAATACATTTCCGGAACATTCGTGTCTTTCCATTTGTGACTTCGAGACTTTGGGCCAAACTCTTTTGTATTTTGAAGAAAACGGTAGTTGTTCCGGACAGGAACACGCAAAAGATAGTTTGGTTCCACGTGCCCAAAACTCGAAGAAACGCACCGAAAGTTTCAGATGGCAAAGTCGTATAAAACCAATCTAGAAACGCCGGTGTAGTAGAGGTTGCCTTAAAAGGGCCAAAGAAGATCCAGAGAAAGTCCAAGTAGTCAGCAGGGTCGTTGTAGGTAGAGAGAAATGAAAGACTGGTAAAAGTGGTCCGATAGGCTCTTAAAGCACCTTCAGGTGTACTGAATTGCTCGCCGTTATGAAACTGTTTATATAGCCAAATTACAAAATCCCTTCCATAACTCCATCGTAAAACAATCAGCCAATCACAAAGCTTGCTTTGCCGATTTCAGCGCTCGCGCCATCTCTGAGTGAATTTTGGTACTAATCAGTCTGACGATTGGCTGCGGAGATCGGCAGAAAGCACTTTGCTCCGACATAAAAAATCGTAAAAATAGTTTCATCGTCTTTTTGAGACGTAAATCATGTTAATTTATACAAGACTAAACCTTGCTGCTAATCTAACATAGTCTATGGGACCCGCAAGGTAGTATTAACAGAGTTATTACAAGTTATGTACCGAGTGCAATCGGCTAGTTACATTAAATTCAATAAAAAATAGTTCTTAAGTAGATACATGAATTTTTGTGTAATAATTATGAAGTATATTTTATAAGGCGTCTTTTGACTATAGTTTAATGAGTGAATAATTAATATTATGTTAGTTATAAACAATTTTATCAAACAAAATTCCTCCTACGTTTCTGATGTAATTTGTAGTCGTAAATATATACTTTTTGTATAGATATTTACTGGAAGAATACAATAAAGAAAGTTTTAGTTTAATTGGACTGCTGTAGCGGCCAATATTCGATTTTGACTGAAAGTCATCTTTTTCGGCACGGTATCGCTCGGCCGGTGGGGTCGATATTAGCGATTGCGCTTATGTTGAGCGTAAAAGGTCAATTTTAGGGCCACTATTTTTAATTCCCCATTTTATGTTTTCTATGCGTTTCTTGACTTTTCCTGTGTTTTTAATAAAAATTATTTTTTGAAGAATTTTGTAAAGTTTAATTTATATTTTGTGTGTACGGTGCTCCACGCACTTTTTAGTAATGATGCTCCTCCGCCAGTCTACGTCCGGTCGGTCTTGTGCGACAAGACTCTGATTTTACGGGCTGGGTACCCGTAAATCAGATGCAAGCGATATGGGGAACGGTCAGTCTGCAGCCTGCCGCCCCACTTTAATCTTCGGAATACCAGCCGGGCGCACCCAATTGGCTGGTTCTCGGAAATGTATATACCAGTCTAAATTATCACGCCTCGTGAGCGGGTCAAATTCCAGAAATATTTGGAAAATATTTCGATTTCCATACTGACCATATGTCAGTCAAAAATGCCGCGAACGGCTGATTGCTTCGAAAAGCGCATCGTCTATCGCTTTGCAAGCGATTTACTCTCTTTATTAAAAAATAAAAGATGTGACAAAAATCCATAAATATTACATTGTATATGTCAATATTTAAATCTATAATAATAAACATTATTCATAGAGTCCAAAAAATAGTGTGTCACATAAAGTCTTTTATTTCATCTGTTTACATAAACATACAAAACTGGCATTGTTTCGTGATGACGCCACCGTTCCACGGCGATCGTTTCGAACTTCTAATTCCTGTCCGAAACAGTAGTACTTATTGGTTTCTTTTACTATTTCTTCCATTATCGAGAAACTCAAAAAGAATTCGAAAAAATCTCTCTCTGTAGAATCTTCATTTAATTGTGCAGAACAAACACCCGATTGAAAATCGTCAAATTCATGTACTATCGGAATGTGAGGTCCAGATACCCAGGAACGCAATATTTTTTCACTTGTAGATCCGTCGGCCTGATATTCAATGTCAGACATTTCCGACGGATCGTAGTCTTCTTCAGACATTTCAAAATCGGAATCCAACATAATTTCTATCTCATCATCATTTAAAAAGTGGGCCATATTGATTAAATTGTAGGATTAAAATTCAAAAATAATATTTAGCTTATTTTTAATTATTGTATTATTAATTATATTATTATTAAATTTTGATTAAAAATATATAACACGCACTTCTAAACAATTTGAAAGAAAAACGGTCATATAAGAATGAAATTTTAAAAAATTAATCGTCAAAATACAAAAACTATAGTCACAAACTAACACTTGTAACACACATTAACATGTAAGGCGCAACTCGAGGGATAAATAAAAAAAGTATCTGAATAAAATCACCAAAATTTCAAAAGTTTTTCGTAATTCGACAGCCGCGACGAACAAATATGGGATCGGCGCTTGTCCAACTGATTTTGTAGCTAGACGCATGCGTATTCGTCCCGTCGAACGATTTTCGTGTGCGCGCCATCCCGCGGCCAGTTTTTGTAACACTACAGATTTACAGGTTCGGCATATGTGACAGATAATCGATGTTTATTACGAAATATGATTTTATTTTTAAGAAATGTCTGTAGATGCCAGCACCATGAAAGTATTGGGATTCATCCAGTATATGTTAAAATATTGTATGAGTTAGGCGCTCTACTTGATCGGCGATCAAAGTCGGCGTATCAACAGTTGATACGGCCGCGCACAAAAACGTATTCATAGCCGTATCAACTGTTGATACGGACGCGTTCAAAGGGTTATTTAAGTCTGCCATAATAGTTTTCCAGAAGACAGATTATTCATTTGGCACAAACGTTATTGGAGAAATGCGAAAAGTAACTGTTCGTGACTAACGCAATCAATGTGCGCACTCCGTACGTACGAAAATAATCATACAAATACGTACGTAATTATTTGTATCCAAAGTGCGGCCGACCTTAGGCTTGACATCACGTAGACGCCATGACACTTGTAGGTATTTTCAGGCAAAATTAAAAATAGGTAGACGAAAAAGCAATTATTTGTAAAAACTTATTTTATTACTGAAATAATGTTATTTTCGGTAATATTAGACATGTACCTACATTATAAAAGGTTATTTCAAAATATGCCATTATGCCTATTGACAACCAATTATTGGAAACTCCCAGTAATGTGGTATCAACACATGTGATTACATACCTTGGTTTACAAATGTTGATTTACGAACTGAAATATTGCGTGCATCGAAAAAACGGAAATCAGGAAATTTATTTATTAAATCTGCTCTTCCACACAGTTAAACCCCGATAATTCAATATTTTTAGAAATTTTTAAAACATTTTAATTTCATCATTGATTAACCCCGATAGTTCAAAAACTACTAAAATTCAAAATAAATTTTATACTCTTGCGCCATAAACCAAAACATAACAAGTTGTAAAAATACTAACAATATGATATGCCCGGTTTTTTGTGCACTCGGTGGGGTGTCATTTATGTATTTCAAGGTACCTTATAGAATCCTCTCTATACAGATGTCACATACGAGGGCGGTCCAATAAGTACCTAGCCTCACCGCCCGATGGCAATAGAATCGCAAGAGAAATTTACTATCGTGTAGTACATTCTCGTAGACGACTACTGTCAAAATTTCAGTCGAATCAGACTCGTAGTTTTGTTTTGACCGAGTGTGGCAGTGGGCGTGTCCGCGGATTTTAGAAAAATGGAAAAAGAGCAATATCGGTCGGTGATTCGATTCTTGTTTTTAGAAAAGAAATTGCGCAGCGAAATCAAAGAGCGCTTGGATGCTGTGTATGGTGACTCTTTTCCTTCGATGGCGACTGTCAAAAAATGGTTTAATGAGTTTCAACGTGGTCGCACATCGGTTTTTGATGAGCCACGCCCAGGTGCCCCGAAAACGGCTATCACTGAGGATAACATAACAAAAATCCACGATCTCGTATTAGCAGACCGCCGATTGAAGGTGCGCGAGATAGCTGAGACAGTAGGCATCTCAAAAGGCTGCGTGGGTCATATCCTGCATGAAATTTTGGGCATGAGAAAACTGTCGGCGCGATGAGTGCCGCGTTTGCTCACTCCGGACAACAAGCGAAACCGTGAGACTACTTCAGAGCAGTGTTTGACGCTGTTTAAGTGCAATCCGAAGGAGTTTCTACTGTCCTATCGGCCGAAAAGGTGATGGCCACCATTTTCTGGGATTCACAAGGTGTGATCTACATCGATTACCTGGAGAAGGGCAAAACGATCACAGGGCTGTACTATGCCGAATTATTGGGCCGATGCGCCGAATTGCAGAAAAAACAGCCACATTTGGCGAAGAAAAAAGTGCTCTTCCACCATGACAACGCACCGGCTCACAGCTCCGCCCTCGCCACGGCCAAATTGGTCGAATTGGGCTACGAACTGTTGCCCCATCCACCGTATTCTCCAAATTTGGCCCCGTGCGACTTCTTTTTGTTTCCAAACTTGAAAAAGTCACTCGCCGGGCAGAAATTTGAGTCGAATGAGGAGGTCATCACCGCTACAGAGGCCTACTTTGCAGACCTCGAGAAAACGTATTTTTCAGACGGGTTAAAGAAATTGAAGCTTCGCTGGATCAAGTGTATCGAGCTAAAAGGAGATTACGTTGAGAAATAAATTGCCACTTTTCCAAAATTTTCGTTTTTCTTTTGTAGGCTAAGTACTTATTGGACCGCCCTCGTATATCTACGTCAAGTCGAAATCGGGTGATAATAGTCATAATAGTTATCAGAAAAATATTTAAAAAAAATCTAAGTCATGTGTTTTTAAAATTATAAGCTTTTAAAAAAATTTACACCCTGTGACGGACACCAATTCACTCCTGTTGCTACAAATCTTTATTTTTCTTAATTTTTTTTATTATGTAATTTTGAATAATGTTTCTGTAAACTTTTGTCCAAAATTCAAAGCCAACTGCTCCAGCTTGGAAGAAAATGTCACTTTTTGACAAAACCAAGTATTCAAAATCTTGTTTTTGTCAAAAAGTCAGTTTTTGTCAAAAAAAAGTCAAAAAACAGTCAGTTAATACTTTGCCCAGTATTAACTGACTGTTTTTTTTATTTTTTTAATATTTTTCTGATAACTTGACTTGGCCTAACCCCCGATTTCGGCTTGACGTCGAGATAAAGGACACCGTGTATATAAATATTATGCCACGATCCCTAAAATTGGAGAATCCTGTTTATTCTTTCATTAGTTGGCTGCCTTAGTTTTAGTTTGAGGTAATTACTCATACTTGAACGCGTTTAAAATTGCTTTTCACATTTTTTAAAGTACTCTTTAGTTCAATTTTTTTGTGAACATTTTTCAAATATATTTGTGTTAGACTTTTTAAAAATACAAAAACAAAAAATAATTTTAAAAAAAAGGATTGGGAAAAAGAATCTACCTTAAGACTAAACATTCGTTTTGCAATGCTCAGATGCTACCTGTTTTCGGTATTATTTTATGGAATTAAAGCATGGACGCATACCGAAGAATTGATAATAAGGCGACTTGAGGCATTCGACATATGGATCTACAGAAATACACTAAAAAAAAGCTGAATGGACAGAGTTACGAATGAAGATGTTATGGTTCAGATGAATAAAGAAAAATAAGTTATTAAAACAATAAAAATCCAAAAAATCTAATCCAATATTTCAGACATGTCATGAAACATCCAAAGAAATACTAGATCTTACATCTCATAATGCAGGGAAAGATTGCCGAAAGTCGGGGCCCTGGTAAAAGGAGAACATGATGGCTGAAAACCCTGAGACAGTGGTTTGGCCAGTCTACTGAAGAGCTATTCCGAGCCGAAGTAAACTAAGTTTTCTTAGCCATCATGTTGAACAGATAGAGCATGACAAATCTAAAAATTATCCCGAAATACGATTCACCAGTTTTCGAATTAACGAGGTTGATCAACTGTGAAATTTGGGTCTTCAAATGATTGAAAATTTTTGAATGACAAATTCAAATTAAAGTGGTTATTGAATTAACAGAGTATATCTGTAATTTTTAATTTTGAACATGAAAATAAAAGGTGAAGCTTAATTAATTTAATACATTACATTTGTAAAGGTACTTTGCTTACAAAATAATCAACTTACTTATTTTGTGTATTAGGATAAGGATCGTTGACCTTAGCCTCCGCAGAATTCTGCACCGGATTCTGCACTGGATGAGGTTCTTTCTGAACAACTTGAGCAGAAAACACAGGATCCTCAGCCGCAACTGGCTGGCTTTGTTTCTCGGGTTTATTAATTGATCTATATATAAAGTAAAAGCAAAAAAAATATAAGCTCTGTGATTTTTCTCTATAGATTCTCACTCCAGATCACATATTAAAATACTACTATTATATAGAAAGGAAATTCTAAAATGTTATTCAGCAATAAATTGTCCCTCCCAATTTTGGGTTTGGGAACTTACATTGGGGTTTTGTTTGTTTAATTTCATATTTCGATAGATTTTACAACCGAAGGTACAAAAATTATGTAATAAAATATCAATAAACTAAATGAAAAACA
The DNA here is from genome assembly GCA_016648135.1 of Agrypnia vestita. NCBI lineage: Eukaryota > Metazoa > Arthropoda > Insecta > Trichoptera > Phryganeidae > Agrypnia > Agrypnia vestita. The sequence continues at coordinate 19,080 of JADDOH010001582.1, forward strand.
TATTTGAAATGAGCATCATTGCGAGCTCAATGAGGCTAGGTGATTCGAATGCAAATTTAGAGTGAACCAAGATTTATTGAAAAAATAACTTTCCAAAATCATTATCTACGAAACAGAGTCTTTCATACAACATATGATACGTAATAAATGTGAATTAAAAATATATCAATAACCGAAAACAAAATTCGCGCACTACCAACGAGAACTTTTATGAGAATTTATTCAAAGATTTATGTCATTTTTGAAAAAGTCTACATCAATCTATTGCAGAATAATAACATAACAAATAATAAAAAATACAAAATAAATAACACTTATATACCTTTATTAGCAATTACTTCAATAAGCAATAAAAAAACCATTGCACACCTTTTGCACAGATCACAGAAAAAAAGTACCTCATAAAAACCAAGTTTTTATTATACTCCCTTTCTTTGTAAAATATAACAACAATTAAAGACGAATTAAAACATATAACATAACACTAAACTTACAGTAATTCAATATATTTCTAAAATGTCTGATGTTTTGAGCTTTGATAAGACACTTCACGCTTTGAAGATTAAATTCTAAAAACATTTGTCAGTCAATTTAGATTTTCGACATTCGTAGTGAAGTACCTATTATGTATACCGACGGAGTAATTCAAATTTAGAAAATATTCGGCGACTAATAAAACTTTTCTAATGATTCCAATTTGAAAAAACAATAAAATTTCTAAAAATCCGAAATTATACTACAATTATTAATTTTTTTTAACGAAAATTTGACAGATCTTCTTGATCGTCGCCATGAGTCTACTTGCCAAGTTTTAGCTCGATTGGATCACGGGAAAAGGGTCAAAAATCGATCCAATTTTTTTGTTGACGGCAAGCCGGCAAGCAAGCAAGCAAGCAGACGCCACCAGTTAATATAAAGGGAGTAAAAATGGCTTTCTTTTAGTTCATTCTAAGAATGAATTTTAACTTTTTTACACTGTTCTGATTGGTTGAGAACCTTCATTCGTTCAGTAAGAATACACATGAAGGTATTTTGAACAATGTTCGTTCCATATTATAATAGATACACGGAAAAAATGCACACGGGCATAGGAGCGTGGATCCGCGCTGAGGCAGTTTAAGGAGATAGCACGGGTCCGTGCTCCGGCATATCAAAGGTTTTTAAAACTAACAAAAAAAATCATAAGAGATTCCTAAGCAGAAACAGGTGATAGGTTCTTCCACAATAGCATGCCAAATTATGACAAGCACAGGCGATCTTAATATAATTGAAAGATCAGATATTACTGCAAAAGATGCTTTTCCAGTGATCAGGCATTCAATCACACGTGGAGTATGGCATTACGTCATAAAGAATAGGGATTACAATTTAACACAAAAATTAATGTTTGAATGTGCACAAAAATTTGAGCACTAAACATTTAGATACATTATGATTTACAAAATTAACAAATTATTACTGCGCAAGCAGAAAAGGAGTATTACCACATGGGAACCAAAATAATTTGGAAATACCTTGTTGAAGGATGTACAAATTATTTAAATGAGTTGAAATACTAATTAATACTAAATAATATTAAGAAATTACCCAATAGGAGCTATCTCAACTGGCTTGGCGACCTTGGGAGCATCCAAAGTAAGAGGTTTCTCTGCGGGTTTGTTAACATTTCCTTTGTCTACATGAACTTCTGGCACAGGCACATCTTGAGCTGTTGAAACTGATTCAGTCGTGTCTGAAACACTGACTTCTATTTTAGAATCAGTTTTTTCCTCAGTCTGAAAATTAATAAGGCAAAGATCAAACCAACATATGCAAAAAAAAATTATAGCTTTTCATCTCAAAAGTCCTTACACAGATAACATCATGGATTGCGTAGCCTTGTAGACATACAAAATTTGCTTTAATCACAACTGAATAATACAGTACTACTAAACTACCTGGGATGTCACTTTTATGGATTCAATTTGTACACACTAGTGTCTGTTAGACCTCTTTCCATTTAAGAAAGACAACTGTATTAGTATGTGTAAGCCGCACACTGTTTCGTTGTGTTGGTGCTTGCGGATGTAAACACCAACGCAATAAAACAATGTGCCTCATATGCACGGCACGTACTAATTCGATTGTCTTTCTTAAATGGAAAGAGATAAACCATTGATCATGTTGTTTTATGATTAAGACGATTTTCTAATTGATTAATAAAAATTGTTTAATAATTCACAGAACTTTGTTCTGAAATTGCAACTTCACAATAAGAATGTGTTTCCTTTAATAGATTTAATAATTATTTACCAAGGCAATTTTTTTTTCAAAAAGCACATTTATTTTATCCGTTTGTACATTCCCAACGGTCGAAAATAAATATCATTTTTATCACGCTTACGAGAGGTCATGTTATTACATTTAATTTGAAATTATTTTATAAGAATTAACACTTTTACAACGGAAATAAAATGGAACAAACAATACGTATTATAAAACAAAAACTACATGAAATGAGCACCTAACCTTATAATTTACCCAACGAAACTAGATGAAAGAACTCACGTTATGCTGAAATACAAGTAACAATTGACAACTTGAGAACTCAACAAATCCATTCATTCAATGTTCGGTAAATATCTACTATTCGGCGATTACAAATATTCGTATTTGTATTCGTTGCATCACTAATTGAGATATTTGTTCGATTTTCTCAAATTTCAAAAAAATTTCAAATTATGTGAACTGAAATGTATTATTTTATGCCGCCAGGGTCTAAAAATTATTACGAATTACCGAGATTCTCGAATTATCGGGGTTAATCAACTATGAAATCAACATTCCGGGACTTGTGGGTTTTAAAAATTTCAAATTATGGCGAATTTCGAATTATCTTTTTTCAGGTTTTACTGTACTACTAATGATACCAAGATACCGTGTGGCTCTGGGAGAAATATCTCTTGGCGATTTTGTCAATTTTTGAAATTTATTTGGGCTTTTAATTAATTAATTTTAACTTTTTGGCATATTCAAAAATTACTGTTTTTGTCAGATATCTAGAACTTTAATGAAGCACCCATAACCATTCGATGGGTGGTTAATTTTATTGCACAAGGTTTAATTTTATGGATAAATTGAGTTCTGGTGTAAATATATCGAGGGTAGAAAGATAAAAGGGCGTTAGTGATTATTTCAAACTTTACAGGAGAGCAAAACAAAGTTCTGCCAATCTAATTTTGTCAATGTTTAATACAGTGAAACTCTCTTAATACGTTTTTCAAGGGACCAGCTAATAAAAACTTATTAGGCGTGAAAACATATTAACAGTGATTTCAATATTTTCTTAAATTATTTACACTTTCTAATTTTGTGTTTTAATTAAATTTTCGTTTATATGTATAATATAACAATTTAAGGACATTTTATTTTAAAAAATTAAGTAGGTAAATATATACATTTGTAAAATATTACCTATGTAAATACAAAGTACCTGAGGGTCAGAAACAAAAAAAACCAACAAACCAACCAAAAACAATAAAAACCACTAAAACTATAAAAAAAAAAGTCAAATTTTTTTAATATAAATTGGTGTATATTGACAAATCAACAACCTCACGAATACAAAAAAAAAATACAAAAAGCTACCTGTATTTACTTTCCCCAGCTTGGTAAAGATTGCACAGTTGTAAAAAATAACAATTTGTAAATAGTATTCTATTTGCTTCATTTTAAAATTTATCCCTTTTGATAATTTCTACATAATTTAGGTGTAAATTCAACATACCGCCTTGAGCAACGTCCTTTTATTTTTATTATTGATTAATTATGATTTTCTTTACTTTAATTACGTTTGATTTCAAATTACCCTAATATTTTCCCGGGCGCGAAGAAAATTTGTGGTATTTTTTATTGCTAAATTAAATTAGATCCGTTTTTGTAATTCATTAAAGTCAGCGCCACACTACGCGTTTCTTCCGTCGCGTCAAATCCGCAACCGAATTTAGCCGTCACATACCTACTATATTCTGCGGCGGACCGCGCGGAGAACAAACACACATGCGGACAATCTGTCAAATGTGGCGCGGTGCAATCAAAAACACGAGACGCGACGTCACTGATTTTACGTTGACGTAAGTTCAGCGGGCGGGAAACCGAACAGAGACGTCGAAACGAGCGTTCCGCCGCGCCGGCGGCGGTGGAACGATTGATGATCCGCATAGTAGTGGCGTTCCGCGGCGTCAAAGATGGAAGATACACCTAGCGTGACGCTGGCCTTAGAAAACAATAGGAGATATTACGTAATTAATATTGCCAATTGTTTCCTCGAAGAAATAAAACCAAAATGATTTCGTTCGAAATTTCGTTTAGGCGAATTTATTTTGCGCCGACGTTGATTGATTTTGAACAAATTATCGTAAATAATCGCCGGATAAATTTATTTATTAAATATTATTTTATTAGCCTATTCAAATACTACAGGGTTTTTTCAGCGGCTAAAACTTTTGTGACGCCGCCAAACCCACTTATTTTTTATTGCGCCCATTTTTAATTTTTGGAATGTTGAACAAAATTTCATCTTCCGAAAAACGTATTATGAAGATTTATTTGTATGAATAAATTGAGTTCGGCTATAAATATTTTCACGACTTAGGCGAGAAACGAACATAAGCGGGAAACGTATTAAGCCTAAAATAAATATGGGATTTGTATGGGACTTTTTCGGGACCGTAGAAATTAAACTTATTTAGCGGGAAAACTTATTAAAAGTGAATTTATTAAACGAGTTTCACTGTACTAAAATAAATATTGACAAAATCAAATTGACATAACATTATTTAGCTCTCCAGTTAAATTCGAAATAATCACTAACGCTCTTTTGGCTTTCTACCCTCTATATGCACTATCGAGGCGGAAAACAAAAATAAGCCGAAAACGTACCAAGTCCAAAAAATTACATCATTTGTATGGAACTTATTCAGGACTGAAGAATTTTGAATTATTTGGCGGGAAAACACATTGAAGGTGACCATATTAAAGGTGACCAAAATAAAGTGAAGAAGGACCATATTAAAAATTGCAAGATCACATTTAAGATAAAAGTCCCTTGGTAGAAATAAATTTGTTTTACACATGATAGAAATAAATTTTCTTTGTAAGTGTTTAAGAATATAGAAACAAATGCTTTAAAAAAAATTATTTCATTAAAAATTTTCAGATCACTAGACAAAATCAATGCTTTAAAATAATTATAACTCATACAAACCTTTACGACCTTCTTGTTCAAGAATCCGATATCAGTAGCGTTGAACCCCTTAGCATTTGAGGCATTAGGATTTTCAATAGACGCTTTAACAATGGCTCGCATAAATGGTCCAGAGCTGGCTGATTTAGTTTTCATGTTGCCTTGTGAGTACCCACGTGTTAAAGGAACTGAAATAAGTTTAAAAAATTAACATCTATTTATTTCTTTACTATGTTGCAAGGGGCAACATTTCTGATAAATCCCCTAGGGATCTTACATTTAAAGGGTGTCTCACAGCTAGTAACAAATACTTTACAGGTGGATTCCTGCCTTGATAATGAGTCGAAAATGTACAAGCAACCATGACCTATTATAAAAGTTTTCATTTTTTTTTTCAATATTTCTGACTTATTTTTGCAAAAAATTGAACTATCACTACAGTTACTTATATTGATAATGAAAAATTCATTCGCTTCAATTTGCTACATTATAGATATTTCATTTATTTATAAGTAGATGATCTTTTCTGTCGCAAATAAATATGGACGAGGAAAGATACACGTCAATCACAGAGAAGTTCTATGGAAAAAGCCATCTTTTGATTTTTTTTTCAAAAATTTTATAATAACATATTGTTTACCTTCTTATGGGCCAACCACACGCACAAGTATCACCACACTTGCCTGCGCAGGCTGGTTTGTGTACGGAACACCGTGTGTGTAGTTGGTAAAACGGTGAGTAAAACTTTTCTTGCGAGAAGCTTGCGCAGGCAAAAGTATGGTGAAGTTTGTGCGTGTGATAGACCCATTAGAAAGCGATAATTAAAAAAATAACCAAATCTTTCTTTCACCCAACTTCTACCAAAATTACAGTCTCCCTGGGATGTAAACCCCTTATATATAAAAAATAATGCATTTTGGAATGATTTCTCAAAAATACTACAATATGTACATTTTTCACTAAACATTTTTTGAGTTATATCGCAGTTTAGATTTTTTTGATACCTTTCTTTTTAAATTAAAGGGATTCTGCATAATTCGTAATTATTTTTTTGGTCCCTTAAATTTCGAATTATCGAGGTTTCTACTGTATTAGAAATTATTTCGATATTTTAACATTGCGGATCCTAAACATCATCAAAGAGTTGACAATAAGTTGAAATAATCACCTTTCTTTTCAAACACCATCGTAGCAGATTGACTGTGCTGAATGGGTGATCGTGATACTTCAGCTTCTTTCTCGTCCTCGTGAAAAGCTCCAGTCGAATCAAATGATCCACTCGGTATAGCTGAGTTATCAGGATTAGCCCTAAAACATTTACTCATTGTGAAAAAATTATGAAGCAAAAATACATGGGGCAAAAAATACTGGTCAACTTTTGAAGTTTTGAAGGTTTTAAATCCTTCTTGCTGATTAGTTGTGTAGTCTAGCTGCCCATACTACCTATTCTTTTTTAAAATTTCCATAATGATCTATCGTCAAAACTAGGCTCGATGGTGTCTTTTCAAGGAACCAGCGATTCGTTTTTATGATAGACCAGAATCAAAGACATCAGATCAGAATCCTTAAAGAAAGAAAATCAAATGGAGTTATTTTTATTCTACACTAGTTTGAGAAATTAATTAATTTGCCAAACCTACATTACAAAAAATATTGAGAAATTTTTTTTTCTTCAACTTTGTATAAACTCAAGAGTCTGCAGGAGTTTCCTCTTGTGATGCTGAATTCCAGCTATCTCTCCATCGCTTCGGGGGCCTCCCTGGTGGACGCTGTTCATTTGGTATACCATGCACAGCTATGTATGGTAATCTTGTTGTACTCACTCTCTGTATGTGTTGGTACCAGTATTGTCAACACTGTCGTCCCCATCTGACCACATCTTGAACCTCGCAGATTACTGTATTCCTCACACAATCATGCAGTCTTCCTAGCAATAGCACGCAAAGTTCTCATTTCAGTTGTTCTTAGCGTGCTCTTTTGATAGTGTCCATTCTCGATCAATACCATATGTGAGGATAAGTCGCATACAGGTCTTATAAATGCATACCTTGCTATCTGTTCTCATATCTTTATTCCTCCGTACAACACCTCTCAGGCAGCCAGCCACAACTGTAGCCTTATCCACGTGAGACCTAACTTCTTCGGGGAGGTCATAAGTGTTGAGCATATCACTGCCAAGGTATCTGAACTGGGTTACAAGTCAATGGGCTCATCATGTATTGAGATTCTGCACTCTAAATTTTTTAAATCTAATAAATTTATTCGTTCGGTATAATGAAGTTCTATTGTAATATCATTCTGAATACCCAAAACCAAGGATGAATAAACGCAGAACATGTAATAACTCACCACTCAGGTAATAGATCATCAGGGCTGTGACTTTCTCCGGCCCATGTCTTGCGATTATTGGCCCATGGAGGTCTCTCTCTCCTGTCTCCTCCCCTCTCAATCCACTCCTTATCTGTAACATAAGGATTTACTAGAAATTATTCTTTTTTAATGGGAAATGTTAAAAATAACTGTTTAATAAAATACTTTTTTAACCTTCCCCATTCAATGATAAAATTGAAACGCGCATTCCGGTGCTGTAAACTCAGTTGTACATAGAGACTTTTCCATTTTTAAGTCAGATAACTAAAAATATTTCACATTTTTTACCTATATTATCATTAAAATAATGGTTAATATATAAATGAGTATTTGTATCAAAACTAGAAAAAACATTGGTCATTACGAACAACAGCATAAAGACACATAAGTATGTGGCAGCCGCTACTAAAGAGCGACAATCCTCCAAATCTGGTGCACTGCGATCTGCACTCCCTGCACCACTCCCCCTACATTAAGGTTATACACATGTTGACAAATCAACGTCAATTTCTTCAAGAAAACACTTTTAATTTGTTGTTGTGTCCAATAAGTACTTGTATATTGTAATTATTTTGTTGAATACATAAATATATCATGGAGGAATTCCTGTATTTATGTCTGTGTGTCTCGTAGCTAGTAGAAAAAGCTTGGGTGAAATGTCGACAGTTACGGAGATAAGCGACAATAATTTTGAATTATTTTTTGTAATCGTTAAACTAGCATGAATATTAATTAAATATATATTGTATATTTAAAATATAAATCAAATAAAATCATTAAAACCTTACAGAAATATGAAAAATACTTTTTGTAAAGTTTTTGTCATGTTTTTTTGTATGAATTTTTAATATTCTGTATAAGTTACTGTAGTGATAGAGCAACATTTTACAGAAAATAAGTAAAAAAAAATAATTTTTTTTAAAAATGCTGTAGCTTATCCCCGCAACTGTCAACATTTCAAACAAAAATTAGTGAAAAAGACTCCCTCAAAATTTTTGCTTCTAGCTACGGGGCACCCTGTATTTACAGATATTCTCATAATTAGAGGCAATGCCAACTCAGTTTACAGCACCGGAAAGGAAATTGGTCAAACAATGGAAAGTTGCATCAAAGTGGTCAAACAACGCACCGATTGAGCATTGTGTTCCAGCTAAATGTGTTTTTTTTACATTTTTTATTTATTTAAAATATTTTCTAAATTATGTATTTCTTTAGAAATCAGATTATCTATCAGGGACATTGTGATAATTTATGAGTTAAATGGAATGATTGGTGTGCTAAGTGAAGACAAATATTTTAAAGAAGAGAAATGCATTTTAAATGTCGGTACTCAGTCCCTACTCCAGGATCTTGCAGATCTTAACGTCCCTTTCCCTACAAATATCCAGCTCTTGCTTACAGACTGCCGACGGGAAGTATTGAAAATGTTACTATGATTTTTAGAGAGTAATTGCATTGAGCTGTAATGTTTATGTCGATGACCTATTGACTAGTTTTTGGCAATAACATCCTTTTACTGGGTGACAAGCCATTAAATTTAAAAAAAAAAAAAAGAGAAATAATGGAGCCTTTTACTTTCAGTTCACTGCTTCCTATGATTCTGAACAAGTAACATTTCAGCACAAACTCATTATGGAGCTCATCCTCATTAATGCATCAAATTTGCTAACAAAAAAAACAAAATATTGCCGTGGTGCCTGAAGAAATTGTATAAATAATTTTTGATTTTCCTCAGAATATTTTCTTTTAAACCAGATAAATTAAAATGCCATGACACAGCTGCAGAGTTACAATTAGACAAATGGTGTTAGACAAGTGCTATATTTATATATAATTAAGAGGTATTAAGTTATTAGGAGAGGTGGCACGACAAAAATGATGTACGTATGTGAATGTAAATATGATTGCATTTTTTTTTTATCGAAACACTTATTATCTTCATGTCCGAAAAGCAGCCAGGCAATTAATTTATTTTTTATTATTTTATAACTGACCAGGGGAGACCAATCGGCATTCAAAATAAAATATTGTGACCATAAAGAAGATGTAATTATTAAGATACAGCTGCGTTATTTAAAATAAATCAAATGTGTATATGTGATTTTTTATCGTTGCCGTTGAAAATACCTCTTAAATTAGAATTACCCATATATCATATTTTGATACGACAATCATTATGGATATTATAATAATTTAATTTTAAAAGTTTTACTTTGTTGTGCTATAGAATTTTTTATGTCAATAGGAGTCACGCCAATCAATCATTGACCATCAAACCTGATGTATGTTGTTTAATTACTCTAATATTTTATATAAATATTACCACTTTTTTCATTATGAATGTGTTTTATTGAATATTTGTGTGCGATCACGGGTTCCATTTTGAACTTTCCATTGTTAAATAATAACAAATAATACTTTCAACGTTGATAAATGTTCTACAGAAACACGAACAGAGAGCTGTACAGTTGCCCCCTCCCTCATAATTTTGAGACCTAACGACGTCTCAACATTATTTTCGCATAAGATTTAAAAAAAAATTTAATTGTATTAAATAAATAGGTTGAGAAGTAACGGAACGCTTTCAAAAGCACAATATTTTTCAATCAATCTACAAGATATATTGTTATTCCAATCACCTTTTTAAAAATAACATTCAATAAATACTATATTTAATAAAACCTATCTCATCTCGACACTTAAAGGTTGTAAGGAGATCAGTTTGTTTTTTAACTATTTTTAACCTTTGATCTTATACTACATGTAGTTTATAATGACCAAGGATTCGATCGATTGAAGACTTATGTTTTTCACACTTTTGGAATATTTTAACCAATCTTAAACTATTCAATTATATTTTATCGATAATTTGACTTTATTTTTACTGTATTACATTTCTAGGGAAAACATTTGACTTCTCTTAAAATAATGGATTCTAAAGTATTCTTCAAGGACTGCTTTATAACATATTTAGATATTGAAATAAAAAGCATATTTTATACGAACCGTATGAATGTGTAGAGATTCAATTTTTGACATTTCACTGGAGTCATATCACAGCGTCTTCAGGAGAGTGCCCTCTTGCCGCGGGGTCAAGGAGGTATAAAATATCTATTATTTCAATACCTTAATAAATCAAATGACCTAAATCAGCTTAAATCTTCAACTGTTTTTAAGTTTTTTTAAAAATATTGTTTGATAATATTTATTTGACATTTATTTCAATTATTATGTTATTTTAGGTCTTTTGTAGGGTTGAGATGATTTAAATCGCGATTAAAATCAAGTGATTTTTTAAAAAAAATCAATGATTTAAATCAATACTTTTTACTGCAACCAAATTAGCCAAAAAGTGTTGAGGCTAAAGTTGAGCCTTTCACTGGAGTATTATTAGTCAATAAACAAGTCATAGAGAAAACTGCCCCTACTGATTGGTGGGTAGCAATACATAATAAGAAAAAATGTGTAACCGAAGAAGAATTGGATATAATCAAGCAACTGATAAGTACAGTTGCTTCTTCCGCTAGGGTCGACAGAATTTTTGGCATTCAATCTGGTGCACAGCAAAATAAGAAATAGAGTAGGGACAGAGAAGGCAGCCAAATTAGTCTTCCTTTTGAAAACACTAAATTGAAACAGATTACAAAACCAATAAAAACATAACATCTAAGTTATATGTAAGTAAATATAAGTGACTGCGGTGAAACCCAATTAGTTTTATGTTCGTTTATTAATTTTAAGTCTTTTTTACTTTCCCTGTTAATTTTGTGTTCAATATGACAAAATGCTACTTTTTTTTTAAATGATTGACTTTAGATGAACTTGTTTTTCATTAATTTTATATAATTTTTTTGTTAGATATGGCAAAAATTGCATTTTTTTAAATTTCTGACTTTTTAGAAGAACTAATATGTTGATTTTAGTAAATTTTATTAATAATTCAAATAAAAAAAAATTATTAACTGCCAAACTCAAAAATGAAATAAATCCAATTTAAATCAAATCATTTGATTTTTTTTAAATCCTGATTTTTATCAACTCTGTTTTTATTGATCTAATAATAAATCTCAACATTTGCTTATAATTTTCTATTCATTGTCTGATCATTTTAAAAAAATGTACTGAAAAAATATAAAAACTTATGAATTCAATGAGGCAAGACGTTTTGACAGATTTTAAAACATCCCACATGTGAGAAAAATGTTGTAACACAATCTTTCACAAATATGCAACTTCTGTTTTCATATGATGTATATTTTTACTTAACAATTACATATTAAAGTAATCTCCCCGATTACTCATCAAACAGGTTTTTATTCAAATTGTTGTCAACTGAATAATATTCAAATTAAAAAAAAAAATTACCCATTGGATAACCTTTCTCCTTGTGTGCCTCTCTTTCAGCATCCTCATCCCTCCACGATAACTTTTTTCCTAAAGAAAAATACATCACGTCAGTAGACATACCACACTTAAATAGTTCATAAACTCATTATTATAAATTGATATCATATAAATGAATTATTCAAAGAATAATATTTCATAAGAATTATTTTTATACCACAAGCCCAGGCCAGAGGTGCATGTGAATATTACTCAATTTATGTTAGTAATAATTTTTAAGTTCATTCCTGTGATTTAGAAGACTTTTATAGATGTTGGCAGAAAATATCACTCGTGGGACATTGAATCTATTTTGCAAACTTATCAAGCTAAAAACAACATAGAGAAATATTTGGACAGAGATAATTGGTTGAAAGGCCTTTTTCTTTTCATAAGACTCTTTATAAACTATGTTAAATTATTAAAATAATAGCAATTGCACTACAGCACACATAGGCTATTATTGTATAGTGCTTGACTATTGATACAAAGATAAGGGGGGGGGGGGGGTTTGCTCCCTATCTATAAGAAAATTCTGCTTTCTAGACATGTTTCTGCTTTCTAGACAAACACTTACAGCTATAGTAGTGTTCCATGTATAAAAATTGTAAAACTTACGGGTGTTGCGATTATAGTATTTAAAAAAATCTCTAGTCGATAATATGCTATAAGTCTGTTAATCAGGAACGGGGTTGTAACTTAATTTTAAAAGTACAGTAGAGCCGATAATCCGTACTTAGGCTAATCCAAATGTCTCTATAATCCAAACTATCTAATAATCTCCCCTGTCACTGTGGCAGCGGATGGCGCCATATTATTCTGTAGTTATGTAAGAGTTCTCGATTAAAAAATCATGGAAGCCTCTTTGGCCTGAACAGTTTAATGCAACAGAAGAGGGTTCAGAAGAAAGTGACGATAGCTTTGACGCTGAAGATGATCTCCCAAGTGTTTTCAGAAACCGTGGGTACACTGAAAAGGCCATTTTCACCTTCCCGTCAAACGAAGAGGAGAATTTGGTAGAACCCATAATTGACTGAGTTTATAGCCCAACTTAAACAAGGGACTCACGAGTCTGAAAATGACTCTTCTATTGGCGATTGCTCTACTCAAAATGTCAAGAAAATTTCCCATACTCAAGCTATATCAGCACATAATATGTACTTGAATTGGGCAGATGAAAATGAGCTCTTGTTATCCGAAAAGATGTTGTTTCATAAACTAAGAGGCACAGCCTTTTCTTGTTCGATAAATATAACCTTTCAGACTAAAATTGATCAGTTTATGACTAAGTAAATGTTTTTTGTAGTTTTCAAGTCATTAAATATAATTATCTAAAAGAAACAGCAGTTTTATTTATTTAACATACTCTAATCCAACTCTCTTTTAGTCCTAACAGGGGTAGGTTTTTGGGTGATCGGATTATTGAGGCTCTACTGTATTTAATTATTATTAATGATATTTAGCTGGTATTCTTTGTAATCCTCATAAATATCTCAAAAAATACAGCACCCAAAGAAAATAAAATCATAACATGTAATAAGACAGTCAAAAGGAGAAAAAATTATATTTTTCCAAAGAAATCGTCAATATTCTACACGATACGCTTACTCATCATTCTGCTTGCATGGCTTCTGTCAGTCAAGTCACGAGATGTCAAAATACTATGGTTTCTAATAAAATGATGAAAAATTTAATAGAATCTTATTCATATTGTATAAGAAATGTGATAAAAATATTATACAACATTTTCAAACCATTATACTTCATTAAAATGCAAATTTGACTGGGGTCACTTTTTTACCCCACTCCGGCCCCCAGCTGTTATTTTCAATCTTCTGGTACCCGAAAGTTAATTTCAATAATTAATAATAATGATCAATTTCACGTTTCAGCTCTTAAAATAAATTATTCTGAAAAATATACTATGAAACTGTGGAACTTCTAACTACATCTAACTACCTCCACATCAATAAAATATCCATTTATACGTCCAACATACCCTTTTGTCTTCGTGTTTATTACACACATTAGATAATCACACATCGCTTTTACAAAAAAAAAATTAATGATTTTTGTAAAAATTATATGACAATACATACTTCAGTTTTACGTAGAAAGAAATTGATAAGGAAACTTATTACAAATAAATTTATGTAGCCCAGAGCAATTTTGGATCCTATTCATATAAATATCAAACTTTCTCTAGTTATTAGAAGAACACTTTTTATATGTAAATTAAATATCAATGTAAAAAAATATTTTTACATTGACTTACTGTGAATACATCAATGAATGTACTTACAAAAATTTATTCAATTTTATTCCAAAAAGTACACAAAACTGAGGAACTTCATATAATGATTAATGTGTATTTAAAATTTAATTAAATAATTTAACCCATAAAAACAAGTTTTCATCATAAACTATTTATAAGCAAGAAAAAGACCTGTGTGCAGAATTTTTCATTTGATGTCATTCAAACTCATTTCTCTGTATTGCATGAATGCTTCTAGGAATGACTGATTTTTACCAATACTGCTTTATTATAATGACGTCACCCAAGTGTGATTATTCAGGAACACAAGCTTTTGAGCACCGTTCTTAGCATTTCAAACAGTCCAAGAAACATGCGCTCGGTAAAAAAAGCACAAAAAAGAGGTTTTATTTTTGTCACGCCGCAAGAAAGATGCGGATGCAAAATTGCAACATACAAAAGAAGGACGGCCGGATCTTGCACGATTCATAATATTGATTTTTTTCTTTAACACCATGTTTAATTGCAAATGAAAAAGAGTATAAAAATGAAAATAAAATTCCATTTTCACAAGGGCCCAGTGGGAGGAGGTAGAGGGAGAAGACCCGAAAAATAAAATAAAAATCAGGTCCCAAAGAGGGTTTCAAGAAAAGTTTTCATTTTCAGGATCAGATGAAAACTCGCAAAGTTATTATCGTTACAAAGTGGTTTTATGGATTAAAATTAAAAAACCTGAAATTCGACTCAATTCTGAGGAGACGTCCCGCGACGAATGTACTTCCCAAAGCCGTCAGCGGGCTGTGTCCATTTGGGAACTTGAAATTTTTGGAATAAAACTCTCGGTCGACGAGTTTTTTGCGCGAAAAATGAAAACAACCACAATAACCGTGCATACCGTCAAAGCTTTCAAAACAACTGCGTTGTCATCGACGTCGAGTCAACATTCAATTTGCATGCAAAATTTCAGTTTGATTAGATGACGGGAAGTGTGTAAATTTTCACTTCCAAGACATTTCCACACATGCGTACGTACATACAGCGGCGAAACTAATATAAAGAATTTAAAAATAACTAACAGTTTGGAATATAGATGTATATACGAGGTGTGATCAAAAAATATGGTGAATAATGTAAGTACAAACAATGAAGTTTATGACAAATTTTACTTTGTCTCCTTCAAAGTACTCTCCTTGGCTGGCAATGCACTTATCCCAATGGTGGTTCCATGATTGGAAGCATTTCTAGAAGGCTTCTTTTGAAAGGGCCTTCAACTTCTCTGTCTTGGCCTGAATGAATGGTGTCGCAAAATTGCCCATTCATCATGGTTTTATTATTATTATTTATTATACAGAAGTCGCATGATGCTAAATCCGAGGAGTAAGGTGGATGTAGTCAGACAAAAAAAAATTTTGTCCAATAACTCGCGGATCAGAAGCAAGATGTGGCTCGGCGCGTTGTCGTGATGCAGCACTCGCTCGTCATTTGTAAATTATCATTTAAAATGCTTTTGCACGGACCTGTACGAGATTTTCAGTTCTTCGGCAAGCTCTCGAATAGTCAATCGCCTATTTAAGAGGCCCCAGTACACGATTTTCGTATTTGCTTTAGATTTGCTAAATTTAACATAAACTTATTAAATCATTTTGCAAAACCCATAGCTAAACAGGCTTTTAATCAATTTTATTATGATGGATCCATTTACTCAAAAAAATATGAACAAATATGTTGTTATAACATTAAAAAAATTATATCCCCGAAACACTATTTTAGTTTTCATGCTAACATTTTTTCATTTTTCAGTTATCTTTGGTACACTTAATCTCGTATATTTTCAAATAAAGATCAAATATTTTATTTACAAATTGATTAATACAGTTTGAAGAAGAAGTGGTGCTATTCGGACATTAATATTTTTCGACAATTGTTAAATATATCTTTTTAAAAAAGATAAAAATTGAATATTCTGTTTCCTATATTGCAGTATCCATAAAATCATTAAAAGATTGATTATTTTAATTAAATTTTACATGCGTACTAAGAAAATTTCACCGTCGTTAAAATAAAAATATTCAAAAATGTTGTAAAATACCCTTTATCCATATATATTATCTTACGATCCATACAATTGGGGAAACATGTGTAAGATTTCTTCAGTTGGCTGCCTTGATATGAGCAAACAGTTTATATTTGAGCCAATTAGGGCCGGTTCTTTCAAGTTTGATTAAAGTAAAAGTTTGTTTAAAGCATAGATTTTTGCGTTCTCCACCAATCAAACGAACCGTTTCCGTAAAAATCTACGCTTTAAACAAACTTTCATTTTAATCCAATTTGAAACAACCGGACTTTACTTATACTAAGCATTTAAATTTGTTTTTCACCTTTTTAAATTCCCCTTTGAGTTGATTTTTTTTAAATAAATATGTTCGTTTTAAAACATTTCATTTTATTTGGAAGAAATTACTACAGATTATTTGAAAAATAAACTCTCCATATTTTCGATTACGGCCATCCAAACATACAATATCGGGTACTTTAATAAAAAAAATGGTGCAATTATTATAATAAATATTGAATTTTCGAGATGTTTTTTTATGTACTTTTTTCATGGAATTACTTTTTCCTGTCTGGAATGTTTTGCAAACTTTGCAAATTTAATATTTTTTGGTACTCTGAATTTCCAATTAATGGGGATCCGCATATTTAATTTTTTTGGTGTTTTGTCCCTTGAATTAATGAGGTTCTAACTGTAGTCTGAAATATTATAAACGACTTATATGAATTTTGTTTTCTAATCATTTTTTAATTTCATTGCTGACAAATAGGTTAATTATTTTTAAAACATATTGATAATCAAGGTGAATTATATCCATCACTTAGAAAGACACAATGAAAAAACTGACTTTTGAAAAAGTATATTGCCAGACTACTTTTAGTATTACTACTACTTTACTTTAGTACTACTTTTATATAGCTTGTAGAGTAAAATAAATTATTTTACTTTATTTTAATTATTTAACTTAATTCATTTCAACTATAAAGGAACTGGGTTTTGAGCACAAATAAAATGTAATTTCATTTTAAAATAATTATTTTTGAGGAAACAAAAAATTTCAGAATATATAAATGTTTACAAGGGCAGTGCAAATGTTTTTTTTTTTTATTTATGATTATTTTATATTTTTTAAATTTATAAATTTCTTATAAAATTCTTTACGATTAAAAATGTCAACTTATACATACATTAACCCATGATATGCCGGAACGCGGATCCGCGCTTCTACGCCCGCGTGCATTTTTTTCGTTTATCTATACCTATAAAATTCAATGTCTATCTGCCTGTTCTCTATACAAATCCAAATTGTCCGATTCAATTCAAAATTTGCATATTTATGCTTTGGGATCCGGC
Source organism: Agrypnia vestita (assembly GCA_016648135.1). Classification (NCBI taxonomy): domain Eukaryota; kingdom Metazoa; phylum Arthropoda; class Insecta; order Trichoptera; family Phryganeidae; genus Agrypnia; species Agrypnia vestita. The sequence continues at coordinate 36,717 of JADDOH010001582.1, forward strand.
GGGTAGCATAGGCAACATTTCCCCCCTATTCTTTTACCCCTACCCCTGCAACTCTGAACCGTTTGACCGATCAGACTCAAAATTAGCAAACTTATTCTTTAGGACCCGGTGGGTAACATAGGTGACATTTCCTCCTTCCCCTTTTACCCTTTCCCCTCCCCCTGATACATTTTCGATGCAAATCTATACCGTTCGAATCAAACCTTTGTTTCCCCCCACAAATTTATTTTCAACTTAATCCTTAAACCGTGCAACGCCGCGTACGAACAGCTATCCCTTCGCACGTATTCTTACTGAATGAATGAAGGTTCTCAACCAATCAGAACAGTATAAAAAAGTTAAAATTCATTCTTAGAATGAATTAACCCGATCAGTGCCATTGACGCGTAAACGCGCAAAACTTTGCATGTCCTGTCAGGCCAGCTACGTGTCACCGTGCGGGAATTTTTCGATGTAAATGTGCACAATGACAAACGATTTTTAACGCGTCACCAATTTTAGATCGTACTGGCATCTATGGGCAGCGATCCTAAGCAGTTACCTTATTTTTAAAACCATCAAATCTCGTAAAATTAGCGATTTATTAACGTGTTTCATTTGACAGTTCTCAAAGTTCGCTAGGGTTAGCGCGAGCCAAGTTTTTTTGCGGAGAAACGAGGAATCCTTTTCAATACTTCAGTTTGAAACTGCGTTTGGCTTGATTTTGTTCCCAATTATTGACAATATTCGTCAGTTTTTTCGCCGTCTTCGTGTTTTTAAAGCATTGTGAGTGAACATAACTTCTTGTGCGTCTATAAAATTAATTTTATATCAGTTTGATCTTCAGTTTGATTTTGTTCACGATTATTTAAAATATCCTTTGGTTTATTTCGCCGTTTTCCTGTATATAGTGCATTGTAAGTGAGTATATATATCTAATGTATCTATAAAATTATTTTTTTCTTTGTATACACGTTGTGCTCAAATAATTGTGTTATTTTTTTTCTTAATTTTAGGGAGATTCACATGACTTTTTAATATCTCTGTTTTTTTGTAAAACATTTTTTATATTTCGTTTTGTGACATTACAATGGCTGATTTTAGATATGATGATGATGAGATTGTTGGACAAACGGCCGAATCTGATGAGAGTGATGTGGAATTCGAATTGCCAGAGTTTTTTGAGCCGGATGAATATGAAAATGATGTGCCTGACAAAATAGAAAATATTGCATCTACTAATCACGTCGATAGACGATTATTTCATTGGGATAGGGATCCATTAATGCCTAAAAGCATAATTTTGATTCATCTCGGTCAGGCGCAAAATTGGCCACCAGTGAAGGCATGCGGGAAGCTGATTTTTTTAAATTGTTTCTATGGCATTAGTTGAACACATTGTAAATGAAACCAACCGACAACATCAATGTATAAAAAATAGAAGCTCTTCTGTAACCAATCGATTGCAGCAATGGACCGAGACGACTGTCGATGAAATTTATGTTTTTATTGGTGTTTATAGGCGTTTTACAGGCGTTTTTATACATGTGCAAAAAATATCACGTAAGGCTATGTGTTGAACCGTGTTTTGAAATATACCACACGCAGGAAGACTACATAAGATATTAAATGTGTAACATTAAGAAATAGGTTTAAAAAACAAAAAAAGTGATATTGTGGCAACCCTGTTGTATATTTTGTGGAATGAATTTATTTTGATTTTAATTCAAAAACTCCATCATAAATTCGGAAAACATAATTCTTTGATAAGTCATTAATCATCATTAGTCATCATTTGTCAAATTTTTCCAGTGAACAAGGCCAGATAACTATAAAAAAAAACTAACCCATAAAAACCAAGTTTTTATTTTACTCCCTTTCTTTGCAAATTAAGTTTACCATCATGTAATTAAATAATTGATTGACTGAAAATGAAACATGTCTAGACAAATATCTATGTCAAAAATCTCTAAAAATATCTCTTTATTATTTGATTTCTTCCCAAAAAACTGAAGTTTGCTGTCATCTGTGAATCAATCGTCATAAATTTTCGAAATTCTTAGTGAAGTACCTATTATACCTACTGACGGAGTAATTCAAATTTTAAATATTCCGTGACATTATCGGGCCGCCGTTGGTAGTAATTAAACTTTTGTAATGATTCCAATTTGAAAAAACCATTAAAATTTCTAAAAATCCAAAATTATGCTATAATTATTAAATTTTTTTAACGAAAATTTGATAGATCATTTGGATTGTCGCCACGAGTCTTCTTGCAAAGTTTCAGCTCGATTGGATTACGGGAAAAGGGTTAAAAATCGATCCAAAGTTTTTTCGTCAGACAAGCAACCAGCCAACCAGACGCTACGAGTTAAAAGAAAGGGAGTAATAAAAAATTTCCAAAAATCCAAAATTATACAATAATCAGGTTCCGCGCCTACCAGACGCGTTGAAATATTTTCATACAACTTAATAAGTTGTATGAAAAAACCATTCAAAATTTGAAAAATCCAAAAATTTATTAATTTTTTTTAACGAAAATTTGATAGATCTTCTTGATCGTCGCTACGAGTCTGCTTGCAAAGTTTCAGCTTAATTGGATCACGGGAAAGGGGTTGAAAATGGATTCAAAGTTTTTTCATCAGACAAGACAAGCAGACGCCACGAGTTAATATAAAGGGAGTAATGAACAATTTTTTATGAAATCAATCTAGTGTGTTTGGATAAATTTCCCATTACGTAACAGGATTTTACTCTATAACCAGCAATGTAAATATTAATTAATTAAGTTATTGTTAAAAGGCATTTCTATTGAGGTGACAAGTAAGTTTAATTAATTGAAGATATCAAGGTGTTGCAAAAGATATCGAGAACATGTTAGTAAATTCATTTTTGCTGTCAGTATTCCTAAATAATTTTAAAAACATGTGTGCAATTACCAAAATTAGGCTGCCTCGGTCTTGGGCCAGGACCGTCGCTGGAAGCTCGCCAGGCATCTTCTTCTTCCATCCCTCGTCCATAGTTACGCCTCCAGTTAGCATCATGTCCCCTAAAGAAATACATATTTTGAATAAATTAATATCAGGGCTGGTGTGCACCTTGGACCATGCAATGGGATTGAAAATGTCAGCCAGAAAGTTTGTACATATAAACACGGCAACATTCAGCCAATATTTCTGGGAGGTTCCCCAAAAAAATGAATGCATAATAATGACAATTAGTTTTTAATAAATCTTTATAACATAAAATGGTTCAAGAATAAAAACTGTACAGACCTTTTTCAGTTCATTTGGAAAATAACTGGAAATTTCATTTAAATTATTTATCACGCATGTTTTAAAATATTCAATGCAACAAGCATCTTTGAAAACGCAAAACTATTCATAAATAAAATACAGTGGAACCTCGACTTACTAGCATAATTCATTCCATAAACATATTTGTATCCCAAATACACTTGTATGTCAAAGCAAACATCCCCATGATAAATAAAGGAAACACAATTTCTTAATTCTTGAAACTAGTTATTAAATTAAATTTTTCTCCTCAGACACCCCCACCTCATCCAACTCTTGACCTTATTCGTCCACCAGCTCTTGAATATCGTTTTACACTCAACGAACAAAATGAGTGATCCAAACTTTACATATTATTTAATCGGCTCTTCTACACCTTGAACTTCTTGAAGATTCATGGATTCTTAGAATGAACGAGCAAGGCTTAAGTTTCAAATCACGGCTTGAATCGGCACACATCTAGAGAGTGAGGAGTCTCTCAAGCGAATGTATAACAAGAATTCTTTGTGCACAAAACTCAAGACACTTATGATCAATTAAGAATGTTGAGATATTGCTCGTATTTCAAGTGAAATTAGCGTAAAATCTCGAAATACTCCATATAAGTCTCAAAATAAGTCAAATTACTCGTGAGTTGAGGTTCCACTATATATGAAAAGTCATTGTTTCGTGATCGCTGACCTCCGTTCGAAATAATGAAGTGCCGTTGGTCGGAAATGACGTTCGACATATTCTGCTCCAATTGCTGGCCAAGAATTTAAATCCAAACCAGTTGACGATTAGAATTCGGAGTTCCATTGTTTTTTCTGTTGGAACATTAATGTTTTTTATGCAGTTCCTAAAAATATGACGTATCCGATGTTTTAAAAGTTTAGCTTTGTTTCCGAATTAATACGTAAGTTAAAGCCTTTCGGAAATCGACATATTGCGCTCTGTTTCGCAATTTCACTTGATTTACAACACGCGGAACTCTGCAACCCAAGAACCAAGATGAACTCCGTGAGTACAATACAGTGTGTATATTTCGAGTGTCGAGACCATGCGCTTTATCTGCGGAGATTGAGGAAGGAAATCTTTCTTTCCGCTGTCTACGATCCACGTTCGGTGTAAGCAATTCCACTCAACATCACTTAGTCATACCAAATTATAAAATAATTTTGCATGAATTGAATTTTTGACAGTATTTCATTTGTGTCAAATCAGTAAGTCTAACAGTGATTAAAATTTCCCAGCATATCACAGTTCGTAGCAGCCTGTGTGCGTAATACCCTCCATAATCGTGAGACCTGTGTATGGGTTCACGATATTCACGATGTACTTAACAAATAATCTATACATATATTTTAAAATAAGATTACACCCTGGTTTTTTATGATTTTACGATTTTGCTGTTTTTGGTACTGACACTACACGCAACATCATTTTTGAAGAATTTATATTAAGGCGGTACATTCACTGCAAATGCATATTTCAGCGTTTTTTACGAAAATGTGGGATTTTATTATTCATTTATATCAGAATTTATATGATAGATTGCAATTTTTTTAGGGCGTTAACTTAGATAGAACCTTTGTTCTTATATAAAAGTAACAAACTGAACATTATTTACAATAATTAAGAAAAATATAGGCATTAATCCACAGGCCGCGGCAAAAAAACGTTTTTAATGTTCCCAGGCAAAGTGTGATTCGTTTAAAATTTGTGTGTAAGCATATGTTTTTTCATACATATAAAGTTTACTTAATTATCTAGAATCTGTAGGAAATTAAGAAATATTCAATATTAAAAAAGATATCATTTTTCAAACATGCTTAAATATTTACGATTTTTGGTCATTTTCAAATGTTGTTTATTCATATAAAAAGATGATTTTAAACGATATATTATATCTATATTTGCACTTTGAGTCTTCATTCACTATTAAAAAGCTAATTTTTTATAAAAAACACGTTAATTAATATTTAAAAATAAAAATTCTATAGTATGAAATGTGTCAAAAAATTATGCAGTTTGCAAATCACAATCCGCGTGCCAGCCGGGAGAGGCAGACGCGCTCATGTAGTCCGATCATTTTTTCATAAAAAAAATCACTTTAAAACGTGTTTTTATGCCAAATTTGACTTTAGTTCAAAATAATATCATATTATATATTCGAAAGCAATCTATTCATCGCAGATAATAATGTTTTTTTTAACTAGTTTTGTATTAAATTGCATTTCTACTCATAACCTAACATTGAACGCATGTCACTTTTGCTGACTTGCTATGTTCACTATAATCGTGTTGATTTCATTGTTATTTGAAAGTCAAGTAAGATATTAATTTACGAGATAATTTTTGAAATATAGATAAATGGTTTTTAATTTTATTTTTAATTCAATACATATTGTTGTAGTAGTTTTTTGTTTATTTTAAATAAAAATTATTTAAATTCAATTATTTTCACAGGTGTTTTGACATTTCAGTCGGAAGTCAAAATAATATCTAAATCTGCTTATTCGACAAAAGTTTTAAATTAAAAAACAGTGATATAAGAAAAATTGTTGTTTACTTTTTTTTTACAACACCTAAATTATTGGAGAAATATACATACGCTTTTTTATATTCTAGACTTAAAACATTTAAAATTCTAATAATGGTACGCGCGCATGACTTGCGTTCCCATATATTTTAAACGTCGGTACTCCATATGGTTGTCTCGTTTCCTCGCAACCTTTCTATCTCACAAGGACATGTAAAAAATACGCTCTTGCAAGGTTTATCTGATATGACGTTTGTTCATGTCTCGATCTCGTATTGAAGTAGCATGATCTATCCGACACATATCGCCACTTTGACAGCTTAAAAAATGTATGTACCGCCTTAACCTTTTGACCGCTAAATAAATTTATATGAAAAATACCCCCTGCGTGGGCCTCTTTTCGAAAGTCGTAATTCGACCGATTTTAAAACGACATTTAGTCATAGACAGATGCATACTGTGTATGATTTATTATTTGAAAATATTTCTCAGATAATGCTGTCACTTGAGTCAGTCACTTGAGATGTTTAAATCATTAAGATAAGGTAAATGTTGACTGAACAAAATAATAGATCTGTAAAAAAGGCATTTACTCATGAATTGTATGATGCATTAGCGCTGCCACATGGTGACAAATATAAACACATCATTCAATTCGGTATCTCCCTTGGTCAGATGCTGCGCTGATATCTTCAATGTGCACTTAGGATAGTATTTTTTTCAACATATTTTTCTTGAATATGTTTGATAATGTAATAGATCTGAGGGACGTATGTCGCGACGCTTGAAAGAGACAGAGCATGAAAGAGAGAGCAAATGCTTTATAAAGTCGCGCGCATGTCGCCTCTGGGCTTTTTTCACTTTTATATTGAGACAGACCGCTATAGTTCATTCCAACAGCTGTGTATTGTTGCCATCAATAAACCAAAAGTAACGGACAATCTCTTTTATTGGAGACCTCCGACATCACGACAAGATAATAAGATCATCACAATTGGCGCAGCCGAAGAGGAGTTTTTTTTCGTCTCTGAGAACGAGAAAAATGAAAAAAAAAATAAGGGACCTGGAGCATTGTAATACGGCGGAAAAAGGAGGCAATTTATTCGTATTCAAGGGGACATCGCGTCGCAGATTCTTCAAGAGGAAGAAGAAGGACAGCGAGAAGAAAAGGTGGTCGAGAAAGACATCGACATCGCGGATTCTTCAAGAGGAAGGAGACGGGCGTCGAGGGTCATTGGATGCGTATCTAGGAGAGATCCACATCGCTACTTCCACTGCGAACGAGCTATGGAGGCGGAGACTTCTGGGAGCTGAGGCGGAGCGGCGGACCAGGGTGACGGATTGAGGAAGGCGCAAGGACCATCCAAGGACGGGCAAGCACTGGACGCGGGAAGCAGCTGAGGCTGACGAGCAAGCGAGGGGCAGACCAGAGAGGCGTGGACCAGCAGCAGACGCAGGCGAAGGGGATCAGGGTGGCAGAGCCAAAGCTAAGTACTTTGTTGATCTCTTTGTAGGTAGTTGTGGGCAGCATGGAGCTGAGAGCGCTCTGTTCGATCACGAGAGTGATGCATGGAGCGTATATAAGGTCCGTTTCAATCAGTACCTTATAGCTAATGATGAGAAGTGGTCCGAGCCCAAGAAAAAAGCCATTTTTTTAACAACTTTATCAGAAAGTACTTTTACCTTGTTGCAAAATTTAGTAGTATCTAAGAAGGTAACAGATGTAAAGTTAGAAACATTATGGGAACATTCAGATAAATTCTTTTTCAAAAGTATATCGGTTTTCCATGAGCGCGAGAAATTTTTTTCAGCCAAGCAATTTGAACACGAAAGTGCCTAGATTTCGTAGTTAGATTAAAAAAATTAAGTAGTTCATGTAAATTTGGAAAACGATTAGAAGATAATCTATGAGATATTTTTGTTCTGGGAGTAAGAGATTATAAATTAAGAGAGAAGTTATTTTTAGAACCGGACAATCGATCTTTCACTGATATGGAGCGGATTGCTTATAATTTCGAGGCTATTAGTAGTAGATTACAGAAAAATGAAGGAATTAAATGCGAAATTTGTTTAAGTGAAGAAAAAAATTGTCACAATCAACGACATGGACACAAGGTTCGGTGGATAGATATAAAAATTCCAGCAGTTCTATAGGTATGCGAGATTCGCGCAATGTTATGCATGCGGTTCAACAACACATAAGAAGGTAGACTGTCGGTACAAGGATTATACTTGCAGAGAGTGTTGCATTAAAAGTCATCTTAGGAAGGTATGCCGCAAATTAACACAGAATCGAGTAAATGTTATTACGGATGATAGTGCGCGAATGGTCAGTACAGTGAGTAATGAAAACTAACTAACTAACTAACTAACCATCACGCCGTTTCCCTGCAGGGGTAGGCAGAGAAGATTGAACGCCACACTCTTCTATCCTGGCACACCACTTTTGCTTCGGCCACATTCATACATCTTCTCATACACGTTCTACGATTGTTGCGGCTTTTAACAGGGCCATCCTCAAATACTTGTAGTACCTGATCGTGCCAGGTCTTTCGCGGACGCCCTCTATTCCTGTTGCCTTCAACATTCGCCTCATGAGTAATGAAAACACAATTAAACCGAGTATAATTAACGTTAGTATCGAAAATATTAATTTACAATGTATGATCGACAAAGGATCGGGGTCCTGTGTATTACCGAAAGATATTTATGAAGCAAAATTCAATCACATCGCATTAGACAAAACAAACATATCACTATATAGTTATGATAAATCATCTTTTAAAATACGCGGTGTTATGAAAGTGAATGCAACTTATAAAAATATAATGTTGCCAGTAAGTTTTGTTGTAATCGATAAGGGACTATTACCGATAGTGGGTAGAGACTTCATGAAATATTTTGAAATATCGTTGTCGGATATTAACACTTTAGATGCCAAGGAAGAAAACAAAATAAAATTGCAGTCGGGTGTTATTGCAAATATTAAGAATAATTATTGGGAAGTTTTTTCGAACAAATTGGGGAAGTGTAATGTGTTTAAAGGCTGTTTAACAGTAAATAAGGATTTTTCGTCAAAGTTTTGTGAAGCTGAAAAGTGTGAAGGTTTCAAAGAAAGAGTAGAGTTTTTGGGGTGTAGAATTGACAACACCGGGATTAGACCGTTAGTAAGCAAGGGGATCGCAATTCGCAAAGCAGAATACCAAAAAAATTTATGGGGAATTACAAAGCCAGCTCGATTTAGTGAATTATTATAGAATTTTTTTTTGGTAAGATAGCATCGATATTTTTTACTCTGTTTACAAGTTAATAAAGGAAGACGCAGAGAGAGTTTTCGAGGATGAAAGTAAAAATGCTATCGATAATGTAAAAACACCAATAACGGGAGAAACAATGTTAGTTCATTTTAATCGGAATCAACAATTAATATTAAACGCTGACGCGTCTATAAAAGGGTTAGAGGCGATGTTAGCCATTTACAGCCAGCCACTGATTAAAATATTTAGTAATAAGGCAGGAATACCAACCTGGGCCGCAAACAGTTTACAAAGATAAGTTTTATTTATATCGTCATTCAGTTACAGGATTGAATCTATAAAATCAAATATAAATTGTTCGGATTATCTATATCTATCTCGTGTGCCGGTGGATAAGGCGGAAGTTATTGAAAGTGTCATTTTAGATTCATATATAGATATGTTGAACGGGAGTAAATTAATTCAGTTGATTGTCAAAAACATTAGTTAGCACACGCGATTAGATTGTAATTTTAAAAAAATGCTGTACAATATGTGTCAGTGGGATGGCCAAAGTGTGTAAAAGCGAGGACATATGGATTTGTTGGACAAAAATATGCAATTTAGAAGTTGTCAAGGTATGTTTATTCTGGAAACATAGTTTTATTGTACCTACAGCATTACAGGTCATATTGGGAGATACAAGAAACTGTGTGCATCTTGATTTTATTCGGTCCAATGGGAAACAAATAATTTTTAGTGTTATGTAATGCAGCATCCAAGGGGATAAAATATGTAGAAATGGAAAATATTAATGAAAAATTAGAGAGTGAGGTTATACAAAATTTAAAAGGGTCAAGGTAAACAAGCATTTTACTTTGGGGGGAGGAAGAGAAGAAATTTAGGTATAGGGCAAAAATGTTTTGTAAAAGGTTTTCGGTCTGTAAATAAAGTCTCATGGGTAGCGGGAAAAATTTTAAGTAAATTGGGAAGAACCCTTTACTTAGTAGAAATTGAAGGCACTGGTCTCGTGTGGAAAAGGCATGTGAACCAGATTAAGGGCAAACCAAATAGGGAAAGTGTATAAAGTTCATGGATTCCAGCCAGGGCTGAAGCTATGAGGACTGCCCTGGAGGACCGGAACGCCTCCTGTCACGCTTGGGGTCTAACAGAGTATTATTTGTTTCAGACGCAAACTCCGGTAACGAGCTGCATACGGACAGAGCACCAACTCCTGGCGCCATGGTTCTCTTCGCCTGAAGTTAGGTTAAGAACTGTCAAGATGAGTGAAGAGGGATGAAAGCCAAGGATAAATGCGGAGGGGTGTAATAAATCTGAGGGACGTATGTCGCAACGCCTGAAAAAGACAGAGCATGAAAGAGAGAGCTAATGCTTTATAAGGTCGCGTGCATGTCGCCTCTGGGCTTTTTTCATCTTTATATCGAGACAGACTGCTATTGTTCATTGTAACAGCTGTATAACATATTATTGCCATCAATAAACCAAAAGTAACAGACAACCTCTGACAGATAATAAAATCATCACAGATAATAATGTTTAAGGGGGTCTGATTAAGTCCTTTGGAAAATATAAACATACAAAACAGAGCAATGGCAGCATGTTTTGACAATCATAAAATATTTTTCAATTTATCACTCCAATATCACAGATATATTCTTAATGTTTTAGAATAGATAAATTATAGATAAATAAACAATTCAATGCAGGTTGCTTATTTTGATCTTCTATATTACACTTGTGTTTTGTTGATATTTAGGTACACAAATATTGAGAACATATTTTTGAGTTTGGAATAAATAGGTACTTAAATATAACATATTTATTGCTAATCTTTTTTTTTCTCATGGAATCTATCCTGGAACACGGCCACAAGCACAGTGTCACATTACACTCAGGACACTTATATTGAGACAATTTCCTTTTCTTGGAATCTGCACATACTCGACAGTCTCTATGAAGTTTAGAAGACTTTTCTGTTCCCGATATTGGTTCAAGCGTATTCGCTATTGTCCTGTTAGTCAGTTTCACAGGTATATCAAGCAAGGAATGCAGATGAGGCGCTGGTTGTTTGGCCTGTTTTGAAATAGTCACTAAATAATATTTATTTGTTTCGTCAACTATTTTTGACATAATGTCATTATTCAAAAAACATTGAAAAAAGTCAATTTCCTTCGAATTTTCTGTAAATAAAGTAGATGGGTCTTCATTTTCATCGTTCATTCGAAATTCATCGAATTCGTGAAAGATTGGAATAAATGTACTTCAGTCCAAGAATGTAATACATTAGTAATGTCACTTTGGTTTGAAGTACTCGGACCACGGCCTGGAGATTGGCTAGTCCCAGGGGCGATAATTTCACTCTCACTCACCATCTCAGTATTTTGTATGGCTATATCATCTTCACTCACTTCCCCAGAAATTGGTAAATATCCAAAATCTTCACTCACTTCTAAATCAGAGTCAATCTCTAAAAATGATTCCAAAACTTCTTCCTCTCTGAGACTTCGGCCTGCCATTTTGGTGTGTACACAAATAAAATTAAAAATAATTACAGTAACACAACTCCACCGTACAGTTTTTGATCAAACACAATGATTGTCAGAAAACAAAATTGTTTATAACGAGACGCAATTTAGCACAGATATTCCATCGAAGTTATTAATAAATTGAATGAACAATATAATATTATCCGTTTACTTAATTATTGTAAAATAACTTTCTATAAAACTTGATCAATCCTCAGAGTAACGCAAACGAAACTAAAGATATTCCGAATCAACGCACAGGCCTCACGACTGCAGAGGTTACCTCACGTACACTAGAGACCGGGCACCGCGCTCTGCCGGATTTTTCGAATCACTGAACGTAATTTTGTCCCGTCTTCAGTTATAAACAGTTTTATATTAACAAATAAGAATATTTGACTTGATTCTCGAAAGATGTCAGTAGGATTACAGATTGGACTGATTTTTGAGGTACTTTTCTGACCATTTTGCCGCCTGGTCACGAAACAATCAATGGATAAACTCAAGCGCACATATATGTGCGCGTAGCGCTGGGGGCACGGTTTATTCGCGCACATATGTGTGCGCCTAGCGGTGATTGGGTTAAATATAGATAATAAAATAATGAATAAAAATATTACTGTAACATATTTTTTACTAGCCGTACTAAGAGTTGTTATCACACACCCATTAGCTCCACATTTTCGTGGAATGATGCACCGGTTAAACTGACTGACAGGGCATTACCGAAACATACACCATAACCAAAAACTGTCGAGTCTCTGTGGCTTCCGAGGAGAATGAAATATGTGTGCACAATATGTCTTACATTAATGTCATTGCGAACATGGCTGTGTTAGGTACAATAAAATTCAGTTAATTTGAACCCCAATAATTTTAAAATGTCCATAATTCAAAATTTTTCGAACCCACAAGTCCCAATAAATAGTAAGCTTTCAAAATTATTTCTGGAAATATGCAAAAATACAGACGTTTTTCACAAAACTAATGTTTTTCTAAATGAGTTTTATGATTTTTGAAAATTTTTGCAATCACAATGGTATTTTTTCTATTCTGTCATAATTTGTAATGTTTTATTGGGGCCCTTCAATTTTGAATTAACAAGGTTTCACTTGTTTATTTATCTGTAAACTATTCTAAAACCATTCTTATAAATATATCATAAATCTGCTAAGTAATATTGAATTAATAAACAAATATAAAAAATATATAATTGTCACATTAGTGATTAATTAATTTTAGACCGCACATTATTGTAAATTTGTGTAACCGAACTCAAAATGCGCAAAGCATAATGGTCCATTGAAGAAAAACCCCTAATCCTCGGTCCGATACCTAAGTGTCAAGGTAAATTTATAAATTTCATTTTCTTTACTTCTGTAATAAATTATTTATAATATAATAAAAAATAAAGCAAGCAGCAGACCCAACTATTGGGTTAACCTTGAAAAAAGAAGTAAGCAAACCTGTGGTAACCTCCTGTATATTCTTTTCGATTGGTGTGGTAGGGAGGTGGAATTTCACCTTCACCAACAGGATCGGATATCCCACGTGCGAGATTTGATTCTACAGCCTTGCGCGAATAAATTAAGCGCGATCGCCCTCTGAAAATATACAAAATGATTAAACCTATGAAAAAGGTCATACAATTGATGTTCAATTAATGAAACTTCATTAATTTGAAGAGGTTTGCACAGAAAATATTTTATTAATTAATAAATTAAATTAATCAGGAAAATATAATCACAGAAACATAATTGGAGTATAAAAGCAAAGGCAGCAATAGCCAAAAAAAATTTAATGCAGTCATCGAAGATTACTTATTTATAATGAGCTGAATTCGAGATTTTTTAGGAAACATATAAATTTTTAAGAAACATGATTTTGGAAGGAATAGATGCATAAAATCTATAATGCAGTACATTTTAAATAAGTAATCCTCGGTGACTGCATTAATTTATTTTTTGGTATATTACAGCCTTTGCTTTTATATCTCATATAATTATAAGATCAGTATATTATTTACTCATTTTGCACTAAATTTGTGGAATAATAGATTTATATATAAATAAATCACTCGTATATGACCACTTTTGAATTTAAGTATACACTACTATACTCTGTTCGCCGAGTCGAGTTAGTACCGAGAATGTGTGAAGGTAAATGATTGGTCGAAAATTAGACGCTAAAGCAGTGTTTACATTACGAATAAATTTAGTTTGTTCGTGCAACTCTTACCGTTAAGACGTGACAAGTGGCTATTACTAAAATCGAAAATTGTGATCTGTGACTTGGTGTGTATTTTTGGTTGTTGAATATATTCTGTGAGCCGGCTTGTGTAAATATTGAATGATTTGTATCTGCTTATATTTAATTACACATACATCTTTCGGAAAAACCTTTCCAGAATCAGGTGTTTTATAAATGCCAAAATATCAAAATTAATAATGTCTTTTGTTTTTCTAAATTATTTGAAAAATCATTTTTAATTATTATTAATGTTTTGTTGACTATTACATGCTTCAATAATTTCTAATGATTCTAAATTATTCAATTTCAGACCAAAATTATTTATGTACAGTCGAACTCGGTTATAACGAGCTCGGATATAAGGAGATCTCGGCTATAATGAGCAAAACTGTGAATTCATTTTGATTTACGCATATTCCCATACAATCGTTCTCGATTATAAAGAGCGCGATTCCCGGATATACGGAGCAAATTTTAGAAACTCTGCACACATATTTGCTTGGGTTACAAAAAAAAAAAAATATGTACTCATAACAATGAACTTGTTCACATTGCTTTTAACCCATTTTTCGCTGACGTTGCGGCAGCGCAACGGTTATTTGAATAGGTCATATTCTGAGAATTCGGTAAGGAATTTCCGTAATTAGCTTAGCTGTGTATTGTCAAGGTCTTATTATACCCTTAAATAGGTTCAGGTATAAATATATTATATTTAGTTACAATTCAGAGGTCTTCAAAAAAGGACACGACGCGACACTCAAGTAAGCTGTTTTTGAATACATTATATTTTTAAGATATTGCAAAATATTTTAAGATTTTCTTATCATTTCTTAAAAAAAATTATATGAAATTTAATAATTAATAGTTTTTGTAAAAATAAAAAACTTATAAAGTGCAAATATAATACGAATTATTTGGCCGTTGCGTCAGTGCAACGTCAGCGAAATATGGGGGTAAAATCCATTCCAATATTTTACGCACGAATGCCATCAACGAATTTTAATATCGTGATTTTTTGCTTAAGGATGAATAAAAAAGATTTTTTTACTGCAAAAGAGGCTGCTGGTTTTGTTTTTTATTTTTGCATAGAACTGGAATGTTGATAGTAATGAGGAAGAAGACATTCCAGGTTAGTTATTTTACCTCCTGAAGTTTCCGAACTTACCGACGAATAGGACTTTGATGATAATGATTTACACGAAAACGATATATATAACCATATACTCAAGGATAAAGCATGATCTTTAGAAGTAAATTCAAAAAGGTTGACGAGTGAACCTTCAACAATGGATGCAATGGTCCAAATCACAGCCAAGTCTTGGACATTAGCTTCCTCAGATGGATACATTTATGCTTTTGATCTATATATGGGGGAAACTGTAGAGCCTTCAAACATTTATAATTTGGGTATTGGAGGAAATGTGACGGGTCTTCTGAAAAATTTAGAAAATGCAGCTCACCACATTGTTTATTTTGATAATTTATTTAAATCTATCCCCGTTATGATATATTTGATGAATAATTTGTTTTTCACCACTGGCACAACAAGAGAAAATTGTCTAAGAATATTGGATCGTCAAAATCCTCCAAAAAAATTTAAAAAATGGAAAGGGGTGAATTCGATTATAGATTTGAAAAGAAAATTGTGATTGTAGTTGTTCGATGAAAGGAAAGTGCTGTAGTTACAGTGGCTTCAAATTGTGATGGGATTGAACCAATTAAAAATATATCAAGGTACCTACTCAAATATTTAAAAAAACTATGTAACTATCACTTAACCTAAAGCTGTTACACAATATAATCATTTAATGGGTGGAGTTGATTTAACGGATTACTTTGTTTCCAACTACAGAATAAGATCACGGTTAAAAGTGGTTGTGGGCCAAATTTTCAAACTTCTGTGATGTGGCAGTATGTAATTCATGGAAACTAGCAAATGGTTCATTCTGAAGAAAATTTGTGCCTTTTAAAATTTAAAAGACATATAGCACCCACATTTATTAAATCATCAAAAGTGAACTTATTGTGCATAGGAAAACCATATAGATTTTCAACATCATCAGATCCAAATCCAGGAATTCAACATTTTTTGAAAAGAAATCAAAACAAAAAAAGATGCAGGGTGTTATTCCCAAACATATTTTATATGTGAACTGTGTAATGTCGCGTTACATAATAAATGTCATGAAACGTACCACAAAAGAAAATAGAATCACTAAAATCACGTAAATACCTTTATATGTTTTTATTGTGTAGTCATCATTTTTATATATCCAGTTTACGTTTATCTCAATAAGTTAGTAATATGTTTAGTTACTAAGCAAATATATTTTTTTCTTAATAGTCTATACAAATCTTGAGAAATAAATGTCCTAAAAACTGTACATGTTTTGTTTCATACCTTTATCATTTACCCCCCTATTTCGCTGACGTTGCGAAAATGCAACACCTCAAATTTTCCAAATTAAAAGATTTTTCCATGTTTTTTTGACGAAATTTTCTTAAAGGTATAGTTTTAGAACATATTCTCAAATTTCATGAAAATCGAACAACGAGAACTAGTAGCGGCGTTTAATGGGTTAAAGCGGCTCGCACTTAATTAAGGTTCATTTTATAATGTACACAAACTTGTGTCCGAAAATGAGGAATGCCGACAAACTGAAGGTTGAGAATATTGGTCATATAACTCCGATTATTGGGGGGTTTCCAAAATGTTTGAAGTGACAGTTTATTTTATGCAGTATACAGTATTAGCATTTAAAAGCCTAATCAGTTCAACGCGTATTGGAAGCATGACTACTAACAAACGAAAGTGTCTCTCGGTTCGCGAAAAAGTCGAAATTATTTGTGAAATAGGACGCAGCGCTAGTAAAAAGTTTTCACTGTCGTCTTCTACAGTTTCATCACTCTAGAAAAATAAGGATATTCATTTGGCTGCTCTTGAAAATAACATCAATCAAAATTTTAGAAAGTGAAATTTACCTATCCCGGATATAAGGAGTCCCGGCCATAAGGAGCAAATTTAGTCAGTCCCTTCACCCTCGTTGTAACCGAGTTCGAGTGTATTTATTTTCCCTATATTATAAAAAATAATAATATAGGGAAACTCCTCATAAATTTAAAAGATAATATATTTAACAATGTAAGTGTAATTAATCAAACATAAGTAGTACAATTAATATTTAAAAATGTCAATCTACAATGTTGCTGAATCATTTGAAAAAATATATATCTTGTGATTGTTATCTGTGACTTAGCATGTGTTTTGGACTGTTGTGTGTAATCTCTGACTTGACGTGTATTTTGGACTGTTGATTATTATTCTGTGACCTAGCTTGTGTATATGTTACAGTGAATCTGATTTTCTAGTGAGTCCATCATTCACTGGCATTTTAGAGAAAGTATATTCAAGGTCATTCTTATCATATTCAAAGAGTTTTTCACCAATAGAAATGAAAACAATATTTTAACTTGCACTTACTAGTGAATTTATTGGTTTCCGAACTGTCAAAAATTAAATTTGACAAGTCTGAAATCCGTTTCCGTAAAAATCTATGCTTTTAAACGAACTTTTATTTATCCAAATTGAAACAACCGGGCCTTGAATAACAATTTAATAAGTCATTGCGTGAACAAGGTTCTTACTGCATTATTAATTTCTTCTGTGCAAATCAACATTATGTAGGTAACGGATATTATTAAAATAGTCATTTTGAAGTGTTGAAAGTTTCGTCTGCACCAATTCTTCATTATATGATTTTATAACAAGATTCTAATGGCACATGGACCTTGTTTTTCAAAATTTATTTTGCGTTTTGTGTCTCATTCTACACTAGTCTAGTCCAAAGTCATCACAAAGCGACAGTATTTCTAATTTTTATCCTTTGAGCGATAGCATATTCTCTATTCTGTGGCGATAGTTCTGTTTCTCGAACTGTCACACTTCTGGACTGGTCTTTGATATTCAATGATTAGTTTAGGTAGGTAACTAAAACGTAATATATTTTTAAAATTTTAATCGCGAACACTTACGAAATTCTGATCATCTTATAATTCAAAAGACAGTCGATTAAACTCATAAAAATGATACGGTGCGAGCAAGCTTCACGTCTGTCACCGACGTCGAGCCGAGTAAGTTTGCGAACTTAAAAACCGCGCACTTTATGTTGTACGTCTACCACCCGTGCTTACACGTGCGCAAACAAGAAACGCAAACGACATTAGACACATTTTTGATAAAAAGATAGAAAATTGGAAATGCGGAAGAATCTGAATGAATTCAAACGTAAATGATGACTTAGAATCTCTTTGATTTTTGTATTTTTCGCATCGAGTGTTTGTTACTTGACGCACTTTTAAAGGTTCATTTAAAATTAATAATACCGGGTGTATGTTTATTTATGTTTCTATATTTGTAAGAAATAAACTTTTGTTGTATTGTAATAAACTTAATTGACAAAATACATCTTCATTAATAAAAATTTTCCCTTAACCCCCCAATATTTACATGGTGACATAACCTCGTTTTGTTCCGGCAGTCGTCAGATATCATAAAAAACCCGAGTGCGCGATCTTTCAGCCGACACCTTACTTCGCGATTCGTATTCGTTTTGCGGTGTCGCTGTCCTATTTTAATTTAGGAGTTAAAATAGGACCGCAAAATTAATAAAAATCGTCTAGTGTAGTGCCGCCTTTATACTTTCTACGCTTTAAGAATTACGTGTGCAAATTGATGGTTTCACCGATATATTGTCTATGCTTTGAGTAATGTATTTTCACGGATTATGTGTAGAGAATCTGAGAATTCGTTGATTTAGATGTTTTCACTGCCCCCACTCTGCCCGACCGGGAAAAGTACATTTTTACTAGTGAAAGTATAGTCTCACTAAAAATGCAAATTCGCTGTAACATATATATCTGTTATTGCTTTTCTGAGGACTTGGCGCATATATTGGATTTATTGAAATTTAGCTTATAAATTCATTTTTATAATGACTGATAGTACGATAGCAGCGTGTTCTGTAAAAAAAAAAAAAAAAAGGTTTCGACGAGCCTTTTCATCGACAGAAAAAACTATGATTTCCAACATGTTTAACACATATAAAACTGCAACATCCACGGCTTCACTTAAGCCATGTATTCACTAGGGGACAAATCGCGAAATGTTCCGCGCGGCATGTCGCATCAACATCTACGCTCATGTTTCGGGGACAATGACGCGGTCATTTGACATGTACACACCGCGACTCGCATATCACTTGTCGCGGAAACGGCTAAAATGTCGCCGATGAGGTTATGTTAACAGCTGCGTATCTATTTACACTAGCCGCCCGATGAAGTTAGGATGACAGCTGCATATCTATTTATTTTAACGAGTTTATCGAAATGTAAAAGGAGAAAGAGGTGGTAGGTGCGAAATTATTTACTGAAAAGAGAAAGAAGGATGGATATTCTATGCGATCTTCGAATGTCTAACGGATCTTTTGTCAATTTCACTCAAATGACAACAACTGATTTTGACAATTAATTACAAATAATCGGGCCTTCCATAGCCAAGCAAGACAATATTAAGGAACGCTGTTGGCCCTCACATCATTTTATTTTTATTTTCACTGTTTGAAGTGTCCCACAAAATTGTACGGCAATGAGTTGTCAGTTGACAGATACAGCGCATGCGCATTCACTTGTAAACATACCACGTGATACTGATGCGCAGCCCGATGTCCCCATGAGCTCTCTTGAGTACCGTGCGCATGGCAACGTTTCCGCGGCACGTAGAAATGCCCCGCTATGTTGTGCACAACGTCGCGGAACAGTGCGCGACGTTGCAACATCACGTAGACTCTATGCCGCGCGTGATGTTGAGAGATAATTTGTCCCCTAGTGAATACATGGCTTTAATGAAATTATCAAAACTGTTGCATCATCAATGGGAGTACATTATGTTTCTATATTTAGAGTTGTGAAAGAACATAATAACGGGTTACCCCAAAGAAAACTAAGAATCGTACATCGATTGTGGACAGAGTAGACAATTTTACAAAATGTGCCATCAGAAACATTATACAAAATTTCTTTTTACGTAATGAAACTCCCACTTTGGAAAAATCATGAAAACAATAAATGAGGATGAGAATCTAGGCGAACTAAAAAGAACCACATTGTACAAACTCTTAAAAGATATTGGATTCAAATTAAGTAAAAGAAGCAGAAACAGCTTATTGATAGATCATGATGACATCTTCTTTTGGCGGCGAACTATATTCGGGATATCAAACTCGCGAGGCAAAATAATAAATATATATTTCTTCAATGAAACTTGGATTAACGAAGGGTACACCACATCAAAGACCTGGCAGGACACAACGGTGACAAGCAAGCATAAATCATTATTTTATATATATAAATTAAATGTATGATTTTCTTTTTCTAAATCTTAATTTTTTTATTGTTAAAATAATTGCTATCAATTTGCATTTTATTATTCAAAGTTACTTCTCAAAAGTAAAATTGGTAAAAATTGCAATGTGAACTTAAACCACAGTACCTTGTGGGGGATTATTTTGTCCTTATCGTTTATATGCAATTTGTATGACAGAGAAAGCGCTTTGCTAGCTCGACTGGGCGAACAAGGTTTAGTTTCGAACTATAGATGTTTTCATCCACAGGTGAGAATATAAACTGTAGATGAGAATAGTTTATATTATCATCTTTAGATGAACACATCTGTAGTTCTCGAAACTAGTAGTGTATACTTAAATTCAAAAGTAGTACAAGTGTTTTATTTATATATAAATTAATAAGGTCAGTATGTTTATTTTACCTTTTCAACATTTAGCAAATATAATAAATTTTAAATCCAACGTTTCAACAAAACCAATTTACGAATTATATAACCCTGTTAAATTAAAATATGCGTGAACATCGCAAAATTTGTGGGGGGAAAATGATGAATAAATCGCATGATTCACAAAAATATCGCATATTTTTGTCCCATGGTTAGGTATAATACATAAAAAAAACTGCATTGAGATTTGAAGACAAGAAGTGACTCGTTAATCATTTTTTTTTAATTTCAAAATTGCCAATGCAAGCTTCAACACAAATGGTATATTGGAATGAAAAAACTGCATTGAGATTTGAAGACAAGTGACTCGTTAAAAAAATAATAATTTCAACAAACCAATGCTAGCTTCAACACGAATGGTATAAATACATAATATATTGGAATGAATAAATGAAACGCCCTAATAAAAATAATGGTATAATAAGTCTTCATCAAATATTTTGCATATTTAGCAATTATGGAAATTGCCGCAAGCACAGATTTGTGGTGTGTATTGTAAATTTTAATTTTCTTTAATACACAGAATTTTGAAATGTAAGTGGCAATGTTAATTAGTTTATCATGCAAATCCCAAATTATATTTCAATTACGAAATAGGTACAGTACACTCTCAATTATCTGGTGGAGGGTGGGGAAACGAACCAGATTAAAAAACCTCAGATAATCTCGGCAAAAAAACTCAAAAATAATTAGCCACGACACGAATTCGAAAAAATATATGTAATCACATACAACTAACATGCACAGCACGAAAATAGAAATTGAACATTGAATTAAAAAATCTGGAAGTGTATTTTAAACTCTGCAGCTTCACATTCACGACAAGTTTTGTATCTTCAATAGAAATTTAACAAATCCCATGCATTTTTTAAATGTAGAATGTAGTTAAATAAGAGGAAAAAAAAGGTTTTAAAAAAGACAGACAATTAAATTATTATTATTGGGATAATAACATAAGAAATTCGTCACGCGGGATTTTGTATTTGGACCAAATTCCTGTGGAACAAAAGTTTGTGGACCTTTTGCTGTTGGACCTTAAACCATACAGATGATATGTCAAAATCACTAGTTAATTTCAAGTGTTTGCAAAGTACTTCGCTCTTGCCGCATACATATGCTTTAAAACAATAGATTCACGACACTATACATGACTCTAAACAATTAAAAGGGTTAAAAAAAATACACATAATTACAGTTATATAGCATGAAAAAACAATATTGGGTATATAAAATAAGGGAACAATCAAATGCTTCCAAAATACACAACATGGTTGCGTATTTACATTAACAATTAAGTAGTAAGTTTTTGGCAAGAAAACTAGGTCTTTAGAATGATTTTTAATTCATTTTAATTATGTGTAAAATAATAAAATATTATGATTATACATCATCACTGTGTGTATAATAAATCCCATGTGCCATTTATTATGATCTGAAATGAACAATCTATTTGTCAATTTTTCATATAAATAATGGAGATATACTAAAACATTGCCGTTCATCTGGAAAGTCTACCTAATAATTATTTCAAACATTTTTTATAAATCTAGTCTGTGCAATTATTTGTTAAAACAGTTTTATTCGATTACCTCAGAATGTACTAAAACATTTCAAAAATATATCTGCAAAATATTTCAATGTTTATATAAAAAAAATGTTGGCGCAGTTGTGCGGTCATACTCTTAGTGCATGATGATTGTGATACCGGATAATCGAGAGTCTACTGTAGTGTTTTAAAACGCTATTTTGGGTATGTAATAAAATATTGAACACATTTGAGTCACATGCACTCAAATCAATCATCAAATCAACAAATTTTAAATGTGTTTAATGAGCCTGGGGCCGCGTCGCATATATCCGACGGAGCGCGACTGTCCCCAGGGGCCGCGTCGGATATATCCGACAGGCACAAAATAAATTATTTATCGACGGCCGCGTATCGAATTTGAAAAACGTAATTTTTTCCCAATAGAGAAATCCTGTTGTGACCTGTCGTTCCATTTTCGACTCAAAAACATGGCCGATTATAGCTTAAATCAACACTCAAAGTAGAAGTTTTTCGGTCGTCAAAATCGTATAGAAAAGTTATAGATGTCGCC
This sequence comes from Agrypnia vestita, assembly GCA_016648135.1. NCBI lineage: Eukaryota > Metazoa > Arthropoda > Insecta > Trichoptera > Phryganeidae > Agrypnia > Agrypnia vestita. The sequence continues at coordinate 59,491 of JADDOH010001582.1, forward strand.
CTAAACTCATGTTGTACGATCGAAAATTATATAATGAAATAATATTCCGTCGTCGTCACGTCCTTAGTACGCGAAAGACACATGCGTGGTACATGCAAAAATCACGTGTTCTGTCGCCGTGTCGATCTATTCCGTCGTCATGTGCCCAGCGCGCGAAAGACGTTCACGTGTATGGTACATGCAAAAATCACGTGATTCCGTTGCTATGTCGATAGGAAGGGTTTTTTATTTCTTCAGTTCGCGCCCAGCAATCACAGTTGGAACACGGATCTACGCGCGGATAATATATACATATATTCGCGATATTTCTTGGTTTATGGTGCAATTTGATACAAACAGTGATTTATTAACAAAAATACATTATTTATGTTGCTTTTATTTGAGAAATGTGTGTGTTAAATGTGGATCATATGCTTCAAAATTTAAAGTGAAACAATGGCGTAGTGTTTTGTGTGCGCGGCACGAAAGCAACGGAAGGAAACATGTTATATGTGTTTTGAGTGTGATGTTCCGTTGTGTGCCGTGCCGTGCGACAAAATATACCACACAGAAGAAAATTTTTAGGTAGGATATCAAATAATAATAGTAGTGTATGTAATCGGAAAATGTCGGGTTGGCAACATTATCGGAATTCAAAAAAAGATTATTTTTTTAAATTTTTTGATAAAAAAATCATTGCATTTCGACACTTACGATAAAATAATATGAATGTGTGTGTGTTTTTTTTTAATTTACGCATGTTTTCATGGTTTTTTCGTAAAAAGAAAAATCACAAAAAATTCCGAAAATTTACGGCCCTTGCCTATATGTTGCTTTGGAATTTTTAGGCCCTCAACAAGTTAAATTGTTCTAAGGCAAAATGTCTTTAAATGTCTGTTTCACAGAAATTGATTATACCACAGGTTTAATTTCCGCAGTTATTCAGGGTTCATTATTTACAGCAAGATACCACAGCACTTTTGAGCCACGGCTAGAGTTTTTTGAAACCAGTTCCACTATCTGGTCGTAAGCAAAAATAAATTTTAGACATATTTTAGAGCTATAATTGTAATATAAACTATTATAATTATATTTTAGAGCTACATATAATTATAATACAAACTACAAGCTACATACCCGTAATTTCCATTGTACTCTTTACGATTATTGTAAAATGTATTGGAGTTGTCCCATTCTGGTGGTTCCATGCCAATTCTCCCTTCAGACATATCATTACGATTCATAGTTCCACGACCACGTCCCCCACTAAAAATAAGGTTGGTATTTGAAATGTGATAACATATTTGACTATGAAAATTATTTTGATTATTATTAAAAGTATTGAATTGTAAACAGCAGCAAATGGTTATCACGTACACCAGATTCTGTTTTAACTTGGTGGATGCATTGCCCAAAATACCGTTAATCATAAAAATATATCAAAAAATCATAATATATAATAAAATTTATTTACTCTGTCAGAAAACAAATGCACATATTTAAGCACATTTGCTACGAAAGTGCTTTCATCACTTGGGATATCCAAGGGGTACTATTTCGTATTTACAGGTTCTCTCGTTTTGAACAAAAATTCGATTGTAGATCAATTGTTCTTAAATGAGTTCCTTGTATGACTTTTGATAATGCGAGCAATGCAAGCGGTTAAATCCCCATGAAATTGCACATTTTATTCATTCCGTGATCATTTGTTGTCAGGTTGAATTCGCTGAAGAATGAATCTCCCACAGTAGGTGAGGGTTTGCTGTATTTAGTACAAGATGAATATCATTCAAGATAACTGACTCATTGTTATCTGCTTAGTGCAAATGAAGGGTTTTAATTTCTTATATTAAATATTAAATCTTAAAACTTCAAATATTAAATCTATACAAACGAAAAATATGTTACTGTAGTACCTTATATAATCAGGTGTATAGTAATAGTTAGGCTTGGGACGTCCGCGCTGGGGTGGGAATTCCTGTGGTCCGCCCTTTCCCACTAAAGGTCGGATTCCCGCGTTAAGTGGACCAGCTCCAGCCTTGGGAGGAGCATTTCGGCTGGGCCAGTTCCGACGAGTCTAAGTGGGACAAAAAATTTAATTAACTTGACATGCACAAGAATTAACTTAACAAAAAATACAAACCCAATGACCCAGCCCTCCAAATTTGACAAAAAATTTTTTTAACGGCCCACAATAAATTTCACTAAACCGTTGCGATTAATAAAAAGCATTATGATATTGCTATTTTAATATGTTTGGAAAAAACTTGCCCACTTTCAAATTGTTATTAAAACAAAACTTCTCAATAATTTGGATAGACGTCGTTCAAATGGTGGCGTTAATGGTTTTTTGAAAATTTTACATCACTCGCACCATCAGTCATTAAACATGGGTACTTATCATACAGCCCTCGTATACAATTTGACTTTGACCTTTTAAACGGTCTACTATATGCAAGGAGTCAGAAGGGCAAACTAAAGCAACTGACAAATTTATGCAACTGACTTTATAATACAGCACATGGATCCACCATGGATGCGTCACTATTGCTCTTACTGATCCGAAACTAAAATGTTAAGATACAATTCAAAAATCAAGTTTTACAGCAGAGATAATAAAAAATTGCTAATAAGTTTTTTTAATACATGATGTACAGCTAAACTTCGATTTTGAAAAGTTACTACAGTAAAAGCTCGTTAATACAAACAACTATAATTCGAAATTCGGTATAATTCGAAAAATTTAATGATATTTTATCCCCCTCAAATGAATTTTCGTACAAAATGCTTCCTATAATTCGAAAAAATGGCTAATTCCAAATACGAAAAAAATTTCAGACAAAATTATGAAATTTGACACAAAAGTCATTTGTGTAAATGTTAACATTTTCTCACCATTTGCTAGTGTTTTTATACCTGCGCTGACGGAAATGACCGCTCACAGGCCTTTGATCATCTATATGACAGTAATAAAAGTCATAAAACATCCCCAACTGGCCGGTGGCCGCGCGCACAGGGTAAGGCTGTTTAAGGGTACGCGCGCACTAGCGTTTTTTCGCCGCGCGGCGAAAAAACGCTGCGGCATAATGTCGCACCGCAGTGTTGTAACAAAGGCTTTTGAATCGTAGTGCGCGCACTTAGCGGCAAAATAACGCAGCGGCGAAAAATCGGTGAAATGTTACAACTCTCTTGCGGCGCGGCGGTCAGCGGCAAAAAAACGCATCTTTTTAAAGTCATGACCGCGCGCGCTACGCGCTGTTTCGCTGTACCATATATTTTATGTGAAAGAACAATGGGCTACAAGCAATAATTCTGCTGATCTAGATGAAGATTTTAATATTGAAATGCTAATTACGAATGTTGAAAGAAGACCACCATTGTATGATATCACTTCAAAAGAATATAGTGATAGAAACATTAAACATTTCTGAATGGAGTATTTTTATATGTGATAGAAGGTCCAACTAGTTTTAAAAGTTCATAATAACATTCTTTATTCATTCGTAATATTGGAAGAATTTTTCGTTAAGTTCACCAAATATTTTAAAGAACTGCCCGTAAATGATCAGCGGCATTATGCCGTAGTGCGCGTGCCTGCTGTTCATCAAAATGAAAGCGCGTCAAAATGTCGCAGGTTTTTTCGCCGCGCGGCGAAAAAACGCTAGTGCGCGCGTACCCTTATGACTGCTGTTTTATGATATCCCGCCAAAAGACGAGATTAGTTGAAGTTTTGTCGCCAGTTTTGGAGTTTTAAATTGTTACATCTTTGTGTTTTATTAAGATTGAAAATATATCGCGTGAAAACATTATGTCATTGACTTTTTTTTGTGCTTTTATCTGTGATTTCCGTGAAAACTTTCGATATTTTAGTCTCTTCATTTACGATTTTAATATATTTTTTGTTATTTGATAAGTGTGAAGAATATTAGACATTTTATTACGTTCACGTGTTAGATTTTAGTTATTTTCGCATTTTATTTTGACTAGTGTTTCGTTTCAAATTAAAATGGCGTCAGTTCGCAGCGCGTACAAAAATTTAACTATTTCTATGAAAATGGATTTGATTAAAGACGTGGACAGAAAAATTGAGAAATAAGGGCAAGATTGCGTAAAATATGGTATCGCCAATTCGACTGTTTCAACAATTCTAAAAAATCGCGCCAAAATTGAAAAGCGCAGTGAAGTGATGTACAATATTTGCTGTTTTAATTTTTTCCGTTTTAAAATTGAATTGATGTCTCAAGATCACATATCAAAGTAAATTATTTTAATTTTATTGAAACAACTGACAAAAATGAATGCAATATTGGCCAAATAAATGTGTTTAAAAATACATGTTAAAGAAAGTGTGTTGGTGGTTTAAAAAACTTCCTACTAATTCTACTTCCCTAATTCGAAATTCGAATTTTTTTGTTGAATTTCGGTCCCCTGAATTTCGTATTAAAGAGCTTTTACTGTATTGCTATGTAAATATTTGTTTTACAGAAACTGACAATAATACATAGTAGCCAAAAAAAATATGTTGGATTCAGTTTAGATTTGAAATTGATTTGAGCTTTTATTAGGTATGACATAAACATATACTAATCATCTATATACTGGCTGGCTGGGAAAATCCCAAAAAATATAAGATGTTATAAGTATTTGTTTTAATTAATCTGACTTCATTCATAAAAAAAAATTATGCATATTTTTTAGTGTTTCATAGATTTTTTCACTGAATGGCATATTTATGAAATTTCGTATATCTTAAAGAGTGTGAAGTATGTTATTTCTTTAAAAATCTTCGTCTCTGTAACTAACAATTTAATGAAAATAAATTAGAATTGGTGATAAATATCCGGGAGTTTCTAAAAATTGACTTATAAAAAGACTTGTATGTACTTGACTTTCAAATATTGAATTATTAAACCCAATTTTCAATGCCATGTAATATCTGCATTTTCAGTGTCTGTAATATGTAATATCTAGGGACAATAATTAGCAATTTAATTTTAATTGATCAAAAACTTTGTATAAACCACTTGGAATAATGTCTACCGGTTTCGATTCGCTATATCTTCGTCAGGACACATACTTATTGTGGCGTGTAGATGCAAAAGCGCCACTATCCATATGGAGCCCATATAGATAGTGGCAGTTTTGCACCTACACTCCACAATTATCCATTACTTATGTAATTGACAAGTAGACACCGAAATGGGGAATATATCAAATAATGGGTTATTTATAAAATTTTACATATATATAGGTAAAACGACACGTAATTTTCAAAAATTAACGTTTAACGTTTAACAAAATAAATAATGGATAACTAGTATGTGTCCTGATGAAGATACAGTAGTATCGAAGCCGGTAGACATAAAGTTATTCCATTTTGATGTTTATAACATATTATATAAATGTTATAAACATCAAAAATATAGTAATTAGTTTTTAAAAGATAGTTTAAATCAACATTCTTAAAGCCTACCCCCCCCCCCCCCCTCACTGTGTGAAATAATGCAAGGCAGTTATTAAAATGCTAATGAATGAGTGCATCAATCTTATTGAATAAATGTGTAAAGTTAATGCAAAACAAAGGAATTGCATAAGCACTGTGCGTTTGTAGCTGCACTGAAATATCATGAAGAATCCTGGTGAACCTGCAGCCTTATTCCGCGCTAGTGAGACAGATGGTTCACGCAAGCAATCGAAGCAAGTTATCCAATTTTCTATTACGTATGCAACATTTGAACCATTTACTTTAACTTCTTCAAAAGCATTTACTTAATTTTATTAATTACATTTACTTTAAACCCGAAATAAGGCTACTGGATGATAAGCAGATGAGTGAGCACATTAAACCTGGACCAAACAATTGAAATATATTTTGAAGAGAGCTACAACAAGAATATCAAAAAAAAAAATTACAAGCTTATATGTTATTTGTATGTATATTTTTTTTTAATTTATCCTTTTTGATGGTTTTGAAATTTAATTTTGTTTGGAATAGACTATGGATAATTCTATCCAAGTTAGAATTCTGAGTCGTAACAATTAAAATGCATTAAAGCCACAAACTGGTGAGTTCACTACAAAAAAAGAGAGCATCCACATTAATTTCTCAATCATATTATCTTCTAGCATGTGACATACTAATGTTTCAAATAAAAGTTTTCTGCCATTTGATTAATCTATAAAAAAAATACCATAAACATGGGTGTTTTTCAATTGATTTTAAATTTTTCAATTAATTTTAAATACATTAACACAAACTGAAATGTAGGATAATACGGAGAGCAAAAACCAACACCAGCGAATAGAATTACAATCTCTCAATAAAAAACAAAACATTTTCTCTGCTGTACAACCAGAATAATTTTTGTCACATGTGCATCAAGATTGTCATACTACTGCTCTGCATAAATAAGTTCAATCAACTTACATAAAATGTGAAGTGAAGGTGACGCATTCACAATGGGTTCATGTGTTGCAGATCAGACTTACCCAAATTGTTGTGCATGTGACAGGTTTATTAGTGACCACAAGGTTAGTGAGCTTAAAAAATACAATAGAGTCTCGATCATTTGCAATGGACAGTAAAAGAAATCCCAAATAATTGAAATGCTAATACTTAACTTAATCAACAAAATTTATCAAATTCAATTATATTAAAATGATTAGGACAAGTAGTTATTCTACAAATGTAAAAAAAAAACTTATCTTTAAAATTAAAAAAATATTATATATCTGACAGGAAGAGGGCGATATAAGTATTACAGAGATACTAACTAAGGTTACTTTATCCTGGTGTTACAGAGCTAGTCCACAATATTTGTGGTAGATTCCTGATTTGATTATGTGTCAAAAAAATTCAAGCATATAATATCAATTAATAGTAAATAAAAAGATAAAAACCTTCCAATTCCAATTGGAAAAAATCCAAATTCTGCAAGGTTTTTATCATTTTACTTCACTTGTATTGAAACTAATGAATTTTTCGTAATCGATATAAGTTACTTTAATTTTAGTCCAACGCTTTATAAAAAATAAATCAGAAATACTGAAAAAAAAATGCAAACTCCAAAAATGGCATATCTCCATAAAATTGATATTAAGCCATGGTTGCTTGAACTTTTTCGATTCATAATTAAAGCAGGAATAAAGGCTTTTTCAATAAGAATGATATGATTTTAAAATGTCATAGCAAATATGTTTTTTTCTAATTTTTCTAATTGTATTTAGTCATTTATTTTGAGAATCTACCATGGTTAAGGCGATCGTCTAGCAGAATGAGCAAATTTCACAATTTTTTCTCATATCTTCTCTTGCGTTTTTTATCACATTTTTGAAGGGCCATATATAATTTTAAAATTTATTCATCAAGTTACATATATTTTAAATACGAATATCTTATTAAAATGTCATAAACTAAATTAAATAATTGATTAATAAATTACCAAACCTTCGATGTTTTAAAAATGAAGAAAATTGTTCCACTTTGTGGGCCTTTTATGACTGAACGGCGTGTTGACATATCTTTTTTATTCAATAATAGTACAAAGTAAACGATTATCTTAAATTTATTACAATTATAGAAAAATCTGTTATAACGTTTACATGCAATTTATGTTTTAAAAAATACTGTTTTTAAAAATATTTTATTTTTTTGTGGGTTTTTTTCAACTCTTTTTACATGGTTGACAACTTTTTTACTTCAATAGTCAAAAGAATAGATATTATAATTTTACAATAAAATAAAAAAAAATCAAAATCTTTGTCGATATTCCTGATTTTGGATATTCAATCAAGACGCAACGTATTTGTGACACAATACGCAGTGCCTTGATTAAATAGCTAAAATCTGAAATCGAGAATAATTTTTTGATTTTTTTTGTATTAATTTTAAAATAATAATGTCTATTCCTTTAATTTCAAAGAAAAAAGTTATAAACTATTTTAAAAGGATTGAAAAAAACACACAAAAAATAAAAATAATTTAAAAAACAGTTTTTTTAAAAACATAAATTGCATATAAACATCCTAACAGATTTTTCTATAATTGTAATAAATTTAAGATAATCGTTTACTTTGTAATATTATTGAATAAAAAAGACATCTCAACACGCAGTTCAGTCATAAAAGGTCTCTAAAGTCGAGCAAATTTCTTCATTTTTAAAACATCGAAGGTTTGGTAATTTATTAATAAATTATATAATTTAATTTGTGTCATTGTAATAAGATATTCGTATTTAAAATATATGTAACCTGATGAATAAATTTTAAAATGAGATATTTCCATACAAAAATGTAATAAAAAACGCAAGAGAAGATATGACAAAAAATGGTAAAATTTGCTCATTCTGCTAGACGATCGCCTTAAGAACACTCTTGCACAAAGTTTGGTAAGTATCCAAAAATGTACGAAAATATTGCTGTACAATTTGAAAAGGATTTTACTCTTCATACATTCGATACCATACCACCAATGAGACATTGAAATGCATGAAGTGAAGAGAATATTTCTGCTGTAAGAGCTACAAGATACAAATTTATCAATTCCTAATAAAAAATTGGGCCTTTCAACAACGAAAATTTGGCGTTAGATTTAAGACAAGACTTGTGTTTTACACCCTTTGAGATTGTGTCAACCCAAGTACTGAAATATCAATAATGAACTAGAACATTGAAGCCATAAGGAGTTTTCTATATCTGCTCTAGATTAACTCGAAATTATTAAAGAGTTAACCCTACATGTACCATAGGTGGGGTATGATACACCTCAGCTGTTGAAATTCGTAATTTATACGTAAACAATAAAGGCGCACGAGTTAGTTTTCTCAATAGCTTCAAATGCAAAGTTGTCGTTCCAATCAGTGCTGTCAGTTCAGTCGGGAGTCTATCTCCAAGTGAGTTACACGCGCGTAAAGCGCGCCCGGGTTGTACGGCGCATGGCTCAAAAGGTTTAACTTTTTTTTGTTTTATATTTATTTATGTATTTAATGTTAAAATATTTATTTTTAGATAAAAACTACATTAAAAAATGCCTCAGTTTAAGAATTCTGACATTTTAAGAGCACTTTTAGAAGACAATGACGATTTTGACTGTGAATACAGTGAAGTGGTTTTTTGTTTATTTTAAATAAAAACGATTTAAATACAATTAAATTCACAGGCGTTTTGACATTTCAGTCTGAAGTCAAAATAATATGTAAATGTGCTTATGCGATATAAGTTTTAAATTAAAAAACAGTAATATAAGAAAAATTATTGTTTACTAATTTTTTACAACACATAAATAATTGGAGAAATATAAATACGCTTTTTTAAATTCTAGACTAAACATTTAAAATTCGAATAATAATACGCGAGCATGACTTGCGTTCTCATATATTTTAAGCGTCGATACTCCGTATGGTTGTCTCGTTTCCGCGCAACCATTTTGTCTTGCAAGGATACGTAAATAATATGCAAGGTTTATCTAATATGACGTTTGCTCATATCTCGATCTCCTATTGAAGTAGCATAATCTATCAACGCATATCGACACTTTTGACAGCTCGAAAATGTATGACCAGCCTTAAATCTAATAATATGACCTCTTGTAAGCGTGCAAAAAGTGATATTTGTATTGCTTGATATTCGTATTCGTAAAAGTAGTATTCGTTGCAACACTAATATCAACCGATGTTAACAGAATTTTCATGGCAAATGGCAAAAATGTATGGATTTGAATGACGTGTGGTTCCAAACAAGATGATGCTTATTACGAGAAAATTTCAAGAAATTTAACTGTTAAAAAGCTTCCAAGAAGTTATGATTTAACTCATTTGGATTACATTTGTGTGATTATTTGTAAACGTAATGTTTGTAACATTTGTATACATAATGTAAAGGAAATGTAAATTCTTGTAAACCGGGGTGGCTATTTAAATGACATTTAATTTAAAACATAATATAATTGTCTGTGATTCAAAATAAATAAATAAAAATCATTGTATATTTAACTGTTTTTCTTTTATTTCATTTTAAATTCATATTGTTCTTATTGAAAAACCTTTTACTACTTTTCGACCCTGCGATCCTTGGGATTTGATTTAGTTCACATTTAAAATATTTATATTCAAGAACACATTCTTATTGTGAAGTTGCAATTTTTTCAGAACAAAGTTCTGTGAAATTTAAAACCAAATTAATTAATCAATAAAAAAGACATACAGAAAAATCAAATCCACGAAAAAATATAGGCTGCTAAGCATCCAAATATTTTTTTGTAGGTTTGATTTTTCTGTATGTCTTTCAAATTGATTAATTAATTTGGTTTAAAATACTTGTTTAAGGAGAGGTTACTTATTGTGGCGCGGGCCCTAGATAATAATGCTGTATAAAAAATTAGGTCCAGTCGGGGAAGATTATATATCCGGGGGAATGGCATAGGGCATTATATTTACCTCAGAATCGGTTGAAGAAAATTTGGAGGCATTCTATACAATACACATTAATATTGCAGGGTGCGAGGGAGAGGGTTGGGTGCCTATGTTTTGCAGAGAGCAAATATGCACAGATTGGTGTAAGTTCGTCAAGGAATGTCAGATTATATAAAGACATTCAAGTTTTATATACACAAAATAACCCATAAAACTGTTGAGGCAAGTAGTCCAAATTTAAAATACACCATGTAACAATTTTCAATTCAGTACTATATAAATACTCAATACTATATTAAAATATAGTAAATTCCGTAATTTAAATAAATTTTTACATACATTACATGGAGTTTCTTTCCTAGTTAACCTGCATACCAGTTGATCCACCCCAGATAATCGAGAATCCATCGAAAAATTAACAAACCTCGCATGAAGTACAGCTTGCCAGTAAAATTGCTTTTTTTCCATTTGCACGGCATTCTTGGGCTGCGCCAGTATTTACGAATTTCAAAATGAAATTACGTCCAGAAACATTTCTTGAAAAACGTTATAAAAATCTTACCAAGCGTCACCAAGTAAAACCAGCCTTTGGATGCATAGTTGAAAATTAAGATTAGCCATCACCAATACAAAAAGAGTAATTAGTAGGGAAAGGAAATGGCACATATCCCTACAGTACATATTCACATTGCACATGCCTAGGAGTGCACAATAAGGGTGGCAGTTAGGTGTTGAGATGAAAACACTCAGGAATCTCTGCAATCTAAGAATCCACATTAATAACTCCGAGAACTGAAGAAAAAACCTTGAATTTAGTACTCACAGACTCGTCATCGGCACTCTCTGCCTGAAGCGCTAAAGGTAACTGTGCCCTGTTTACATAAAGTTCCTCGTGGTTTGTCAAATCTGTAGGTGGACTTACATTCCCGTCAAAGAGAGCCAGCATCTCCTCTCGTCCGTAACTGCACCGAAAAAGGAAAAATATATTAGTAAACAATAACAATGAATCACCAAACAATGTCGGAAATACTTGATATTTAAATGACAGAAGACATTAGTGAATTTGTAACACATTTATAAGACAAAAATTGACAGTTGTAACACATTTATAAGAAAAAAAAACATTGAAAGCTTCAATCACAGACACCAATTTTTAAGTCTACATCTTACTATAAAAAAAAATTAATTTTCAAAAAAAAACATTAAATTTAATACTAATAAGATGTATTTTTTAAACATTTAACTTTATTATTTTTTAATGCAAGGGATTTGCCTATTAAATTTCTGTCATATTGAATTTGAAAAAATCCTTGTACACAAAAAATCTCATGTAATGGAGCAAAACATTTATTAGAAACAGAAACCTCTGTAAAGCTGTATTGGATAAAGGTATTATAAAGACATATATGAGAGGAATCAGGTTAAGGATATAAATTTGAAAATAAAATCTTACAAATAGCAATCAATTAACAAAGATGCATTCCAACAGTACAATGATTTTGAAATGATAATCTCAAAAGATAACTAAAGTGCAAACTATCGACGTTGATCCATGGTTTGTTATTCAAAATTGAATACTTACATCGAAAAACTGCTGATTTATTAATGAAGTGTTTAAATAATGTGTAAATAGGATATTAACCTCTGTGGCAACTGTCAAAAAATGTATTGTATATTAGTGTGTCCCCTTACCGCTTGGTAATCGATAAAAATGAAACGAAAACCTAGAAAAATTTTTGCAAAAAAAAAATTAAAAAACAAAAAAGTCTGTTAAACAGTTTATATTTTTAATACAGTCATCATTCCTTATAATGAAAAACCGACATGTAAAATTAGATGGACTTATTGGGGCTTCCATAAGAACCCGCATGTCGATTCTGTAACAAAATTAATCACTTTCTAGAGTGAAATATTTCAAGGCATGACATTTTGCCTGAGGCATTGTCCTGGTAACAAATGGAGCAATACTGTCAAAAAAACCCGCCATAGCATTTCACCACATAGGACTGGCTGCACAGAGAACATGAATCTGCGTGTGAGTGTGGATTGAGTAGTTCAACTTAATCAGTCACCTTTGCTCCTGAGGAGCTGCAGAGTTTCATTACAGTGGATGACGGTGCGACCACAACCTGCCCAATGTCTACACCCCTAGTCCAAGACTCTTTGTATTTGCATTTAATAAGTTTTCACAAGGATTAAAGGACACATTGATTTATATTTATGTTTTTGGATGTGCATCGGACATCAAAACCCTAATGTACAAATTAAACGCAAGGGTTGTAATAGAGTTCAAAAATTGAATTTTGCTATATCTGAATAAATTTTAAAAGTTATAAATGAAGATGTTATGGTTCGGATGAATAAAGAAAAATGAGTAATTAAAGCAATAAAAATCCGATATGTAATGAGACATCCAGAAAAGTATCCCAGATCTTGTACTTTTTTTTTAGAATTTATTTATTTATTTTTGATATATATTACATACATGCATATGCCAAACTGCACATACTGCAGGAATAGCTGCAAGAAACATAATGCAGGAAAGATTGCCAGAAGTCGGGGCTCTAGAAGGAGAGCATCACGACTGAAAAACCTAGACAGTACTTTGGCCAGTCTGCTAATGATATTTCGGAACGCAGTAAATAAAGTTATGCTAGCCGACATCCGTTGAACAGATAAGGCACAAGAGGATGAAATTAATTTCATTCTACACTCCTCATAGCATAAACTCTTCTACGACTAAATAAATTACTTGGCCCCTTAGGTTTCATTATGGTGAGTGACGACTGTACATTTAATATATATGGTATTTTTTAAGTTAGCTTTTTTCATATACATATATTTTTTTATATATATTTTAAGTTAGTTTTTTCGGCAGATGTTTTTTCCCGACTTTTTCAGGTTTCTTTCTTCACCTGCATCCTGTTGTGTATGGTGGTACGTGAATATAATTCTAAAACAAATGTTACTTAAGTAGGTTTGAATAAGAATGAATTTCGTACATTCTGTCTCCTCTTGTCCACGATAATAAAGATCTCCCTGGAGTGAAAAAGCTGATTAAAAAAACAAGCAGAATGTACACATTAAAAAAAATACAAGTACATTTTTTATTTATCATGTAACAAATCTTTTTTTTAGTCTAAATGTACTTCTTTTTTGCACAGATTACTTTATTAGCCCAAATATAAGACAAAATCTAATTTGGAAGCGTCTATGCTCCTGTCAGACGAGGTTCATTTTATGATTACCAGCTAATGATTATTTTGGATCCCTCAGTGTCTTTATAATGATAATTTTAACGCATCACGCGACCAATTACCAGGAATTGTTTTGAATTTGGTGTGTGTATATGTATGTATGATGGTGTAGCAAAGTATTTTAAAATACGGAGCTGTGTTTTAGTATACTATACGGTTGAATTTACTGATGTATTAAGTAATTTATACTACCTACGTAAGATATTCAAAATATTGTTCTAAAAATATTTTAACGTAGTATTTAATATAATTTAGTTATACTAAAAACAAAATCTGTCTGGATCGTCTTATATTAGGGATAATAATTTGGGTTTATAGAGTGAAAAAAAATGGTATACCCATCCTTCGTTGCAGTTGAACCTAAAAGTTAAAATAAATAGAAAACCTCACTTAACGCAAATTTGACTTGCGCGAAAATCAATTAGTGCACTTACATTAAATGATAATATAATACAGCTGTAAGCAGCTGATTAATAAAACAACACGATTAAGATTCAACCGTGTTTGCGTGGTGGCCACAACGGCAGGGGTGTCTCTCTCTCCTCGCACTCAATCACATGCTCACTAGCAGTTGCCTAATTCACCACAGATGCAAACTCAAATACAGAAAGATATGCCTAAATTTGGACGAAGCAATAGCCAGCTATCAATTATTATACAACGGAATGTAAGAGGCAAGCTTTTATACAAATTATGTATTCATTTAGTAAATAAAAATTCACATATCTTTTCTTACTTTTGATTTTTTAGCCTCGAACATATTGTTTTATTAATTTAATTAAATCCTGCTGTGTATTGTATTAATTTTAAACAATTAAACTGAATGCAAGGTAATTAATTACAAGCTGAATTTATTGTGTTAAATGAGGTTTTTCTTGTATTCATTATATTTCATTTAAAATGAATGAAATAAGAATTCCTGCAAAATGTTGAAATATCCTACACTTTTCTACTATACAATAATAAAAGCTACCAAAATGTATCACAATAAATGCATAACATTGCAAAAATATTATATTACTACTCTTGATAAAATTGTTCACTAATAAATAAATATGTGGTCTGTTCTAATTTGAACCAATTGAATATCAGTACACGGAGACAATAATGAAATTCAAAACCTGGCGACTAAAGGAATTCTTGCTACATTACATTTTATTAAAATCATAAGTTGTGCAATGAACAGATAGTATGCTGAACTGCAATATATCAATTGAACACATGTGAGACTTTGATATCCCATTTCAGAGATCAGTAAATCAGAGATCAGTAAACAGTTTGTACATGTCAGGATACAAAACTTTATAATATAAAAAATGTATCATATCTTGCTTCATACTGTGCTTTAAGTGAATTTCTGGGCAAATCAAATGCATATTCACATGTCATAAAAAAATATTAAAACCGTGGAATTTGTATCATAAATTTGGATAATAAAAAATAATTATGTGAAAAACGTGTTATGTATCTTTTCTTTATATTAAAATTAATAAAGGAATTTTATTAATTCCAAACACTGCATGAATATTCATAATTAAAAATTTTAAAAAATTACTGTAAATTTGTCATTGACCGAATACTGATATTAGATTGGAAAAATATAGAAAAGAAGTCTTTAGAATGCACCTTGTAAGAACTATAAAGCCAAGTATATTAGTTTATGAAACTAGTCATTACCGATGATCAGCCAGACGGCACCGATTCTGTCCTCGATTCCTGTTGCTGTTGTTATTATTATTGTTATTGGTGGAGACAGTAGTGCTGGAAGTAGTAGGAGTAGGGGGCGTGCTGGTAGAGGCTGCTGGAGTATTGTTGTCCTGCGATAAGTTATGGAGCCATTCAGGACCAAACTTCATAAATTTATCAGTTCTTTTGTCAGCCATCTTTGCAGAGTCTCTCGAAGACTTTTATCAATTCATACAGATCTGGATCAAGTTTATGATATCAATTTGACCCTAATATGAGTACGGCAGATTTTAGCAGCAAAGATCTTCCACGAGTAACTGTACAAAAAACAAATGAATAACTCAATGACACACCTAAAAAATAAGCCTTATAAAAACACACCAAGTCACATAACACATAACTGCAAGAAAAATATATACAGTATAATTCGCGACGCATCAAATAAAAATATTGAATTTGCAGGACTTGGTGTAAACTCATTAGTGTTGATTAATATATTAATGTTGCTTAATCATGAAAAGTGGCAAAGTTAAAAGTCTACACAATACTGTATTGTCTTTACCGCTTACATTTTCATGCAGCCTCAGGATTTAATCCTTTATAGGTCGATAACTTTTTTGAAATTCAAAACAGGATGGAAAGTCGCACACATAAAATGGTTGCGAGTAATTCAGAGCAAACTTCACTTTGTGACATTTTATCAATCGAACGTTCTTGAGAATGTCTTGCGTAACCGAGGTTGACTATACTATGAATAATATATGAATTATCCATTTAAATATGAGCGGTCGATATTTAGACCAGTTTTAATTTATGCCTGAGAAACGGTTAAAGAAGTCGACATTGCACTTGCAACAGAATCTCTACAAATACAAACAGCAATATTTATCCACCACCTTAAAACTCTTAACTAGTTTTAACGCAGGTCACTCCAGGGTAATGCACAATTTTATATACCCTCACAGTTCAATCTCGCACTAGAAGCTGCACAGTGAAAACATACATTGCACAATTTGAAAAAATAATGGTAGTGCGCCTATTAAATCCGATACAGAAATTCCCTGAGATACGCAATTAATACAGACTTGCTTGAAAATTGCTTAAGTGTACCTTCCTACTAAAGTAAATAAGTGTTAAGATTTCCGAGAAAGAGTTCCTAGTATGCTTGCTTTCGTGCTTAGGCCGAAAAGTAAAAGATTAGCAGAGCGATAAAGTAAGAGACTGTGTGTGCGTTTGTTAACAAAGAGAGAGTGTATCGTGTATGTATTGACGCGGCCACTCCAAGGTATTGCATGCTTAAAATAGAAAACAATTCTTTGTAAAATTGCATGTTACTTTACTCAAAAATTTTTCTTTTTTTAAATTTTCATTTTACGTAACTGCGAATTTGCCTATGTCAGGTGTTGCATGTCTCAGGGGATTACTGTACTTTTAGGGTTTTACTAAAGGGTTGATGATAGGTTGCAAGGTTAATAGAAATTCAAATGCTGGAATCAACATTAATCAAAAACATGTCCCGTGAAATATGAAGCTATCATTATCAAAAAAAAAAATGGTTTGTTGTGGAATTTTTGTTGATGGAGAATCTCCATCTAAAATAGTATTAATAATTCTGTCAATGGTCCACTCATGTAAGAGTGAAAGAATCAGGGTTCGAAAAAATCCGATTTTTATAATAAAAATCAAATAATTGGATTTTTTGATATATATCCGATATATATCAAAAATTGGATATATATCCAAACTTTTTTTCTCGTTTTTTGCACACGTCAATTGATACAAACTCGAAATAATTAGGAATTTTTATTTTTTATTTTGTATATGAAATATTATTTAATAAATGAATTGCATACTGAAAAAGCTTATATTAGGTCCTTACATATGAAATTGTCGTTTAGTATGGGAGGAACATAAAGCCGATTTTTTTTTTATTATAATATATTTATTTAATCAAAGTATGTACCATTGCTATCTATGCACTTTTGCCATCTCATAGGTAGTTCATCGATCCCTTTACTAAAAAAACCATTCGGACGGGAATCAATAAAATCTTTGAAGGCGGTTTGGACTGTCCCATCGGAGTTGAATTTTTTCCTTTGCAAGAAGTTATCCAAATTTCGAAAAAAATGGTAATCTGTTGGGGCAAGGTCCGGAGAGTACGGTGGATGTCTTAGACATTCCAATTGAAGCTCCTCTAATTTGGTAGCCGTCTGTTGTGCAGTGTGTGGTCTAGCGTTATCATGAAGCAGCAGTGGCCTAGAGCGATTAACCAGCCTCGGTTGTTTAGCAGCTAGCTTTTCCATCATGGTTTGCAGTTGCTGACAATAGACATCTGCCGTAATCGTCTGGCCAGATTTAAGAAAGCTGTAGTGAACGACACCAGCACTAGTCCACCAAACGCTCACAAGTAACTTTTTTGGAGTCAATTTTCGCTTGGGGCATGGTTTGGCTGGTTCGGCAGGGTTCAGCCATTGCGATGAGCGCTTCCGATTATCGTACAGGATCCACTTTTCATCACAGGTAATGATTCGATTTAAAATCCCTTCATTATTGTGCCGGTTGAGTAATGCAACGCAGCAGTCAACGCGCGTTTGTTGATTTGCTTCACTCAATTCGTGAGGTACCCACCTTTCAAGCTTTTTCACCTTACCAATTTGCTTCAAGTGGATTAAAACAGTTTTATCACTAACACCGCAGCCTGCAGCTAACTCGGATGTGGTTTGCGATGGATCCGCTTCCACAATAGCCTTCAATTCTTCATTATCAACTTTGGTCTCCGGCCGTCCACGGGGCTTGTTCTGCAGGTCGAAATTTCCAGAACGAAAACGTTGGAACCAAAAACGCACTGTGTTTTCTTTTGCGGCACCGTCGCCATACACATCATTAATCCTTCGAGCCGTTTCTGCAGCACTGGTGCCACGGTGGAACTCGTACTCGTAAATAACGCGATATTTCAAGTTTTTCATTTTGTAAACTGAGTGACGCAAAGAAAAAAACCATTGAGGAAAAAACAAATGAATTATAATTTTCAAAACACAAATACATGAGTAAATAGCTGTATAAATTTGGATTTGGAATTCCTTACCAAAGAGAAGATATTTGAGATCAAATTTTCCAGTACGGCAAAACGCCAATTTCATATGTAAGGACCTAATATATGCAATTATTATATATAAGTTATAAAAGTTGCTCTTTCTAATGTAGTATTATGGGTGTTAGTTTCTTTGTGTGAGATAAAAAACTGATAATATGAAACAAATGAAACTAAAAAATAACCATAACACTTTTTAAAATACAACTAGCGCCATCTAGTAACGACCGCGGATATTAAAAAAAAAAAAAAAAAAAAAAAACCTGTAGCATTTTTTTAAAATACAACTAGCCCCATCTATTAACATTTGCAGAAAGTTTTCTTAGATATATGAAAAGTAAAAATTGAGGCATAAATATTGTGATATATATCCGCGGAATTATATCCTCGAACCCTGGAAAGAATTAATTTACTTTACTTAATTCCAATTATTCATTAATTTTTTCCATTTGGGGATCAAAATTGGAGAGTCGTCTTTCCGACCATTCAGTGAATACGAGAAGGCAACAAGCCCAAAACTCGTGAACCCGAAGTACTCAATTAACCCGAAGTACAAAAATTTCATTTCGGAATAAAAGCTTTAACAATACACATTTACCAATTTGAAGGCTTCAAAATGAATGCTTAATTTGTACAGCTTTGATGAACTATGTTACGCCCATGCTGCCTCGCGCTCGCCGATTTGAAGGCTGCTTGTTCGTTGTTCGTAAATCCAATGAAGTATGAAGTCCCATGTTCCCAGGGTACATCGTTAGTACATTGGTTCATATGTAAACCTTGCTCTGTGAGGTTTCATTATGTGCGAAGTGGAATTGTGAGTATTACCGATTTGTTAGTTTTTAGTACTTTATTTACTATTTCGTACATGAGTAAATTTATGAGTTGTTATTTTTATTTTCATTATCGCAATTGATGAACACTGTTTATGTTAAGATTTTTGTAACTTTAAAAAGCATATACCGAATTCAAAGGTGAGAGGAAGACCAGGATGAGGGTGGAGGGAATGTTTGATCAGTAAGTCACCACTCGCCAATTTATATTGGTCAGGTTCTAAAATGAACGTAATATAAATATATCAGCGCCTCGCCTTCACACCACGGACGGCAGACAAGACGTATTTATGTGCCTGTGTGGGAATCTTTTATACACCATACTTCACCGAGATCACACTTCTGGCGTTCACTGCATCACGTTGGCTGCACTCGATTGAATGTTGAAGTTGGTATTTGAAGTTTTAAGGATTAACCCGATCACTGCCGCGACCGGATAAATCCGCGCTGCCGCGCAGTTCCCCACACGCCGCGCACGGATAAATCCGCGCACATCTTCACACAATTTTAGACGCGTAATAAAATACGAAATTGAAACGTCTCTTTTTGTATCGCCTACCGCCATCTATGGGGATTAATTTTAAGAATTTACTGTCACTCATATTGTTTCAAAAATGTTGTAATCTGCATTTTTGTAAATTATTCCATCTGACAGCCGATAGAGCTCGCAAGGGTCATCACTTATCTTAATTTATTACGGGGCATCCCGGAATACGGAAGTGTCGCTGTTGGATTCTTTGTTCACAGAGAACTTTTTTTTTGATAAAATTAAACGTTTGCCGGTATTTTCTCGCACTTGTGTTGTTTTCTTGTAAAGTAAAGGGATTATGTATTATTATAAATAAGTTTTCAGCGTTATAAGTGTGTTTATTATCAATTATTGTGAAGTGATTTTTATTAACTTGGAATTGGTTCACTTGTTAGTTTTTCTTTTTTTTAAAGTATTATTTTTTGAATTTAGGTTTATTACAATGGCAGAATTTTCAAACAGTGATTATGAAATTCTTCAAACTGCCGAGTCTCATAACAGTGACGTAGAATTTGAATTGCCGGAGTTTTACGAGCCCTTTGAAGACAACGCTGAAATGGCCAATGATAATGTTGAATCAGGGAATGTTGACCAAGATAATCGTGGCAACAGAAGACACGTCTTTCATTGGGAAAGTGATGCATTTTTACCGCAAGTGCACAATTTTGATTCTTCTTTTTCCGGCGCTAAATTGCTTACAAATGAAGGTATGCAAGAGGTTGATTTTTTCAAAATTTTTATGCATCAAACATTAGTTGAGCTCATTGTAGCCGAAACTAATCGGCAATATATAAA
Source organism: Agrypnia vestita (assembly GCA_016648135.1). Classification (NCBI taxonomy): domain Eukaryota; kingdom Metazoa; phylum Arthropoda; class Insecta; order Trichoptera; family Phryganeidae; genus Agrypnia; species Agrypnia vestita. The sequence goes on from JADDOH010001582.1 coordinate 80,067, forward strand.
TATAAAAAACAAGAGCACCTCAATAAGCTATAGAATGCAGCAATGGATCGATACAACCGTTGATGAAATGTATATTTTCATGGGTCTCTGTATACTGATGGCAAGAAATACTAGAAACACCATTGAAGAGCATTGGTCCACGGATATTTTATTGCATTCGGCGATTTTTTCCGATGTTATGCCAAGGAATCGCTTCCAAATTTTATTGAGTATGCTCCATTTTTGTAATAATGAGGAACAACCGCCTGGAGATAGACTTTTTAAAATAAAAGCAGTGGTGGACATGATTACAGCTGTATTCAAGGAACAAATGTATCCATACAAGAATGTGTGTATAGACGAGAGTTTGATATTATTCAAAGGTCGGCTGGCTTTCAAACAATATATTCCAAACAAAGCAAGTCGTGTTGGTATAAAACTCTTTGTTATTTGCGATTGTACCACGGGATATGTGTTGAATTTTATTATTTATACGGGATCTACCACTATTTATACAAGGCATGAGGATTTGGGAGTTTCTGGAAGCATCGTGATGACACTAATGGAGCCATACTTAAATCGAGGTCATTCTTTATTTGTAGACAATTGGTATACGAGCCCGTTATTATTTCAGTCACTGTTTGATAAAAAAACAAATGCATGTGGGACTGTCCGCAAAAATAGAAAACAGGTGCCAAAATTTAAGGAAAAACTTAAAAAAGGCGAAATGGAAGCTTATCACACAGACTCTATGGCGGCACAATTATGGAAAGATAAAAAAGATGTTACAATGCTTACAACCCTTCACCCAAGCACACTTGCAGAAACAGGAAAAACTCATTATGCTACCAATGAACCAATTAAAAAACCTGAGAGCGTAATAGATTACAACAAAAATATGGGAGCAGTGGATAAATGTGACATGGTGCTATCATCGGTTCATTCTTCAAGAAAGACAATGAGATGGTACAAGAAGATTTTTTTCCACCTTTTAGATCTTTGCCTCTTGAATGCACATGCCATATACCGTGAAAAGACCGGAAACCGTAAACCCATTGCAGATTTTCAATTAGAAATCATACGTCAACTTTTTTATCAGCATCGACAATCATCTGTGCCGAAAGCAGAATCTATGAGGAAACGGAAATCTGAGTTGCCATCTCGATTAGTAGAGAGGCATTTTGTGGGGAAATTTCCTGAGACCGCACAGAAACAACCAGCATCCAAAAGATGTGTGGTGTGTTCAGCAAAAAAGAAAAGACGAGAATCGCGGTATAGATGTAAAAAGTGCGACGTAGCTTTATGTGTGGAACCATGTTTTGAACTGTATCATACGCTGGAGGATTATAGTAGGTAGAAGATAGTGTTTTAGAACATAATAAAAAAAAATCTTACTTTATTTTGTGAACTTGTGACAACCCTGTTTCTATATTTGTGCCAGACAATTTTAGTGATTTAAGTGAAGAAAATGGTATTAATATTTCGTAAAACATCGTAATATGGTGAGTTTTCACATTTTTAAATATAAGCTGCTTTTAAATTTCTCAATTTTATTTTTTTAAATTTGAAAAAAATGCCCGGCATACAGGGATGGTTAGAGTTTTGTATGGCCGGCAGGGAAAAGGTTAAAGAATACCATGTAGCCTGGCTTGAGTGAGTATTTACACTGTTCCCACTCAGCCAGGCCGGTGGTGGTGGCACAATTTTACCCCTCCATATTTATTTTAATATAAATACAATACCCTCTGGCGACATCTGTGCCATGCCGAAGTCGCCATTTTCACACAAAATACAAAAATTACAAAATATGAGGGGCAAATTTCAGGGATGTCAATAAAATCTGGATTTCCTCAAATCCTGTACGGAACAGTTGTGATCCAGCATTCAGTGGCTTGGGCCCCATTCCAGGACACCAGCAATTTAGTCCTGTTTATATAGCACTAGCTCATTTTGAAAGCAGTAAAAATATTGATGCGACACTTAAGACGTGTCTTCTAAAAAAAATTGTGCATTTATATATATAAGTGCACATTCCCAATTTTTTTTTAATCCAGGTCAGGGAAGAACTGATGGACCATTTTGTAACCATACGGAAGAAGATAAATTTGAGTTTTTGCACCGGCTGAAGGAAAAAGGAATCAAAAATATAGAAATGGAAGTGCCGTGCTTGGCTGCTCTCACCAACATGGCTGGAGTTAAAGCGGCAGATGTTTGTGTTACACTCGTGAACAGACTGCACGGAGACCAGGTTGGTTTCTATTCATCTGATTTCATTTAGTGCTGGATTTCAAAATGGATTTTTTAAGAAATTGGAAGTTGCAAGTTCAATGTTTTACAAAAGATATGCCAGAATCTTTTGCGTGTAGTTGCTAGTTAGTATATTCTGCCTTGTATATCCAACCTCTCTGACAGGGTCATAAGGTGCAGGGATGCACAACGCATCAGCCCTGATGATGGACCCTGCAGAGGGATCTGAAACGTTGGCCAGTCAGGTTGAATATACACGGCAGAATATCTCAGAAAAATACACGCAGAAGATTCTGAACGGCCGTGAAAACCTGAGAACATTGATGCAACTGTTGACACTTCACCCTTTATTAAGATTATTTGGATTAATATTCATTTTCAATTTGAAAAAACTGCTCCTTACCAGTATATTTGGCCTAATATAGTATATTTTATGGTTGACTTATAATAAATAATTTATCCCCTTATAAGATACAATAATATACAATTTATAAGGGCTAATTGAATCAATTTGGCGGACAGTCTAAAATGTGGATCTCATTTAAGCCGGAGTGCATGCTCGATTTTTGGTGTCTGTCATCGAAATCATTTTTTATTATTTCAGGTTACTGTCCCAAAAAACATTTTGTTGGAATGGCAAGAAAGACCGATGGTGATAATTTTTCGTTACATCAAGAAATATCTCCAAAACATTAAATAACCCTACAGAAAATGAAAAAATATTTAAAATCGTTATTAGTATTATACTGCATATGACTAACACAATGTTTTTTTTCTATTTTTATACTAACAGTAATTACTATACAAATATTTATTACAATACCTTTTAGTGTAAATATCAAAAACTGTTTTTTTACAATAAAGGTGTGAAAATTAAAATGTTTTGTATTTTATTGTTTTCACAGTCAAAAAGGCATTTACTTAGAAAGGGTTACTGGCAGGATAGAACCACTGATCTTAGTGTTTGTAATCACTGCATCTCAATTTAAATTTGAAGCAAGTTCGCAGTTGAAATTTTCTTTCCAAGCACAGGTTGTGTTGATCCTAATCGAAATATAAGTAATCGACGCCATCTTGTAGTAATTTCTTTGTCTACAAATCTATATTTTTAAATTTCTCTCAAACATTTGTGTGTCTCTAGATAAAGAACTCAAAACATTTGATGGCACTACAAAACTTAGATTTGACATCATACAATTCAACAGTGAAGAGGGACCCACCCAGGGTCATTTTATGAGTAATAATTAGCTCCCATATCTGCCCTACTCTTTCGCCACCCAATTCGGCATTTTTTTAATGCTAAAGTATGGTATGAGTGCAAACGGTACGGGGAGGTGTCCACACAGAACTGCTTCACTGTCTCCTAGGTGTAAAGACGAGGAGGGGGAAATCACAGTTTATTTGTTTATTAAATAGGATCAAGATAATATCTAAACATGGAAAGCAGTGAAGTTCATTGAGAAATTAATATACAACAACAGTAAATAACAGGAAATAGAAACGGTTCAACAAAAACAAGATTATCTATTGATGTCTTGGTTTGTCTTGAGTATTATTATTATTATATTGTGAGTATTATTAATATATCGAAACATATTATTAATTATGCAAAGAATATAAAAAAGATTGTATTTTATTTCATGAAACCCTTTCAGCTATTAATATTGTGTGATTTAGTGAATTATGGATGGTTAATCTGATAATAGTAATGGTAGCAATATAATCATCATCACTGTTGACTCAACAACCCTTGGTAGGTCGAGGCCGAAATTATACTATAATTATTAATTTTAATTTAACGAAAATTTGATAGATCTTCTTGATCGTTGCCACGAGTCTACTTGCCAAGTTTCAGCTCGATTGGATCACGGGAAAAGGGTAAAAAATTGATCCAAAGTTTTTTTTGACGGCGACGCCACGAGTTAATATAAAGGGAGTAAAAAAGGTTTAAATTTGTTTTAATATTTGATGTTTTTAACAAGAAAATTCAATTTGTTTAACATTGTCTGAAAGTATATAGTAAATGGAATAGTTTAAGATAGTAAAACAGAAAAATAATTTTTGCATGTTCAACAGTAGGCAGGTCCATGTAGGCGTTGATATGAGTGTGAATTTTATAACTATTTAGTTTCCAGCTAATTCAGGTTAGACTTATTTATTATGAATGAAACAAATGTATCAGTTTTGTGTTTTTTTAATGCATACCACAAAAAAAAGAATTTCAAGAATCATACAATAAATCAGCACCATTTGTAACAATTATTATTATTTTAAAAATATTTACATAAAATGGATAACATTGAAATATGCTAAATTACAAAACATGTTAAATTACAATATGATTATAAAACACGCAGACTTGTGGAATATGGAAGTAATATAGAAAATGTGAGTATGAGTGAGGCAATGAGAAGACAATTAATTAAACAGTATGTTTAATGTGACAGTATAATGATAACCTAAAGATAATCTAAAGACTACTTAATTGATAAATAACAAAGATCGCAGTCGGAATGCTGTTAGTTACATGAAAATTGAAATACATTTCTATGAAATACGTAAACTTTTTTTAAAAGGGATATAAAAGTGTCGTACAAATTTATTAAACTGTTCCAACTCCATTTAAGTAAAAATTGACAAACCTCATATAAATAATTTTGATTATTTTGACGTCAGCTGATTTCAATATCAGAAAAAAGATCAGTTTTGATCCCATTTGCTCTGACAAAGATACAATGGTATTGAAACCGAAAAATTTCAGATTAATCAAAGTGGTTTTTATTTAAACGATTGGTATTTTTTTAAAAATAATATGTTGTGTCTTAATGTTACAAACATCAAAAATATAATAAAAAATGTAAAAATCATTAGATTCAAGTATTTATATTTTATTTATGTACATGGATAATCCATTGTCATGCACTTTATATTACTTTATAATGTTTTCCACAAAACTAAAAAATATAAAAATCTTGACTATGCTTTATTTAACGCGTAGTATTGGGGCTACACAATAAGTTGATTTTTTGATCATTTGAAATTTACCAAATTATTTCAATGGTTTCTGGAAAATAAAATAGTTTTCTCCTTTTCATATATTATGTACTTGAATGTATTTAACTTTTTTTTTCATCAGAAATATTTCTTAATTAAGATAAGTTATAGAAGTCTCATAGAAATGAAGCTATTTATATGGAAAATATGTATGAAAGTCTTTATAGGGTGGCCCAGGGCTTATGACCTGTGGAGCTGGCTTAAGTGATCACTTTACACAATGCAACATTCACCAATTCCACTTCAAAACATATAGAGGTATCATTTACTTTACTATGTCATGGGAAGGAACATAGATATCTCTGACATAGTCTATTCGAATATACAAAGGAAACTGATTTAGAACATATATACAACTTTCAAAAATTTGACAATGTGTGTATATTCTTACGGTGAATTGATAAACGTTGCATTGTGTAAGGTGATCACTTAAGCCTGTTCATTCAGGACGTAAGCCCTGAACCACCCTTTAGGGACTTCCACACATTTTCCCCTTATAAACAACTTCGTCTCTGAGAAATCTATAATTTATCTTAATTAATAATTATCCCTCTGTGGACAAAATCCAAATTGTGTTCTCAGAACATACATATACAAATGTTAGAAATATTTAGGTTTAAAGTCTTGATAAATTTTATTGAATTTATTAATGTATACTGGGTTTTGTCTTCATCGATTTTGAATGTAGGTTGTGCATCAATCTATTCTTGGCGATTTTTATATTTTTTTGTATTTTCTGTAAAAGTTTGGTTCAAGTAATATTTTTTTTTTTTTGGTTATCAATATTAGGTTGGAAGGAAAATAATTGCTGGTTTTTAATTTTCGTCCAGTTCATGCAGAACTCTTTTGTGAAGCTTTTTTATTTTCTCAGAATTGTTGATTGACTAATGTTCAACTTTTGATGGAATGCAAGCTGCAAATCATCGTGCAAGCTCTCAGATAGATATGCGGTTCTGATACATCTAACGCCTTCAGTTGACCATTATCAACGGAAGAAAGATCACCACGACTTTCTTTATTTCATCCTCGGCATAAATTTTTTGGAAGTATTATTGCACCATGTTTCTTAATAGTACGTTGCAATAATACATTGTCTGGCTTACGGGCAGTTTCTTGATACTCTATCACCTATTTTTAACTTTTAAAAAATTTCTCTCACTTGCCTCTTTTCAACCATTAATTCAATAACTCAATTTGAATCCAAATTAATAATAAAACTAAAATAAAGACCGAATGCATTTAGGAGTGATATTAACATAAATTAAATGAAATTACACTTTCATTTAATAAAATAAAAACTAGAATTCAGAAAACAAACCTGTAAATATTTTACTACTTACCTACCTAATAATTTGACTCAATGTCATTTATTCAAAATTAAATCTGACTATCTTTTCATTAATTTTCAACATATTATAGCCAATTGTAATCGACAATCCTCATCCATTATAACAATAGAAATCATAGGGTAGAAAGCTAAAAGGGTAGTAAATCGAGGGTAGAAAGCTAAAAGGGCGTTATTGATTACATATTTCGAACTTAACAGGAGAGCAAAATAATTTTTTGTTTTTATTTCTTTTATTATTAAACATTGACAAAATCAGATTGACAGAACTTTCTTTTGATCTCCTGTAAAGTTCGAAATAAATCACTCACGCCCTTTTCGTTTAGAATATTACAGATTTAAAAAAATATAATTTCGCATTATTTCATTTGTGTACATTTTAACACAAAATGATTTTAAAAAGATTTATCTAGTGGTTTTTATTTTATTTTTATTAGGTGTCTGTAATCCTTCTTTCCCGGGGCCTGCGTTTTCAAGAATGGGCTTCAAGTCTCTCCGATATCGGAAGAAAATGACATTGTAACAGAAAATTATACTCTTCATTCAATTCATATTTATTTAAAGTTACCAGCACCACATCATATGCTTCCAAACTATTTTTGTATTTTCATTTGAATGTCCAGAATTCACTTCTGCATAGAATTATGTTCCTGATTAATCAAGTTAATTTTTGTCTCTGTTAATTTGTGATTTGAAATTTGTTTTTTGCATTAAAATGTGTTAAAGGATGTTGAATGATTTTCATCCTTAATATCTTTATTGATGTTAGGTACCGTTTACCATAAGATTTTTTTTAACTATCTAAGATTAATGAGATTAACTACAAAACTGAATTTTATTAATAATATTTTCCTTATTAACGATGGGATGTTTGTTGATGACATATTAAAACATAAACAAATTGTAATGTTGGCAACACTTTGAGGCAACAATTTAATATAATTTTTAATGTTTTACAATAGTGAAATTTTACTCAGATTTGTCTAAAACTTTGATAATGCTTCTGTTCTACTATTTCAACAATACAATATACGCTTTGTTTCTTATACGAGAATTGAGAATTCGTTTATTGAAAATATATCTTAATTTGTTAATAAATTTATTATATGTCTTAAAAATATTTATTTAATATTAAAAGATATAATTTCAAACATCATTACATTACAATAAGAAACGGGGTACAAAATCTAAGGATTGAATAGTTTATACATTTATTCAACTGATTATAATAAATATGTTTTACGATTTAATGAGGATTCATTTTCAATGGAAGGATTTACATATTATATGATAATTTTTATTTTTGTTTAATCTTGAGTTCTATCAGTTTTTGACATACAAACTTGCAAAAAAATAGAGAAATAAAATCTAATTATTATAACAAATACTTTTATATGATAAGCACCCATAGTGTGGACTCATTTAAAAATGAACAACTAGATTTAAAAGAATGAACATAAAATAAAGGGTATAGAGACAAAATTGCCCTGTGCAATTGCCGAAATAAGGCTATAAGTATATGTAACTGATTTTATGACCCAGAGTGGAGATATTAAAATTGACACGGTTTCGTAATAATTAAAATAGTAAGTAAAATACCATTAAAAAATAAAAACATGTTTTAAGACAAGTTGTCAATTGCAAATCCACCACTATTTGCCAGATAATCATTTTCAAACTAGTCACTCTTTATTTTCGTCAGTGGTGGCAAATTCTGTTCCTGTACCTCTCAAATAACAATCAAATCACCACTAAACTAGTTGGATGGCACACCTGTGACAAATGTTTTAATGATTAAAATAAGTAGCATTCAGCCTCTCCATTACCTAGTGAAAGCGAGATCTATGTAGAGATTGACAGTATATCTTTAAACAAAAAATAACTTAATAAATAATATATATATAATCTGAAAAATAAAAAAAATATGTAGTTGAATACAAAGTTCTAGAGCATTGCAAATATGTAAACCAAGCAAATATGTATATCAGGCACTACTCAATCATTACAACAGTATGATATTATCTAATAAAACAACATGAACGATAATAAATGAAATATTATTCATAGCATAAATATCTCAACGATTCTGCAATATATTTATGTGCGACACTATTTTGAATGTTATTCTTCCTATAGACTATGCCACACACAAAAAAGCTAACTGCAAAAGTACAGATTGAATAGACGAGTATAACAAGTTGCACGACGTAGGTCCTGGTTTCAAACATCACAAAAATTATTTATGAGACGTATTTGAAAAGTTGTCTCATTTCAATATATTTTTTTTATTCAACCTCACACTGTACCTAAACTGGCATGGCGATTCCAAAAATAATGATCGATTTTAATATTATATCCTATGTTAGAAATCTGACATATTTATGTCAGATTTTAGTCAGGCGTTTAGCTGGCATTACTTTAATCGTTTAGAAATGTGAATGAGAAATTAAAAATAAAGCATATTTTTGCATGAATTTAAACGTGGGCGTTACATCAACTGAGTCAAAATAGCAAAAAGCTCAAAAAGCACACAATATTTTTCAATAAGCACAGGGTGAAGGAACCATTTCTGAATGAACAGTGTGGTGTTGGTTCAAAAAATCTTAAAGTTGAAGAAGATTGATGATTTTCAGCTAATTTAGAAAGCGGCAAATTGAAAACTTTAGTGGAAGAAAATATGTGATAAACATTCAGCAAACTGAAAAAAACTGAAGCAATAGAAAATGCCTTTAAAGAATTCTAATTCTACAAACTACAGTTTCGTTTTATAAGCTTGTGATTTGTTGGCAAAAATACGTAGAAGCAAATGAATAAACTTTTAAGGTTCAAATGGACCATTATTTTTAGAACAATCTAACATCATATCCTGTGCTGAAAATAGGATTAAATTATGGTTGCTGGAAGCAAGGATCCAACTCTCTACATCTTCAATCTAAAATATATAAACAAAGTATGAAACACTTTTCTATCTGCATGTAATTATGTCTCTTTAAGCTCCTTGAATTCCAGTTAACTGATGGCCATATACGGTACACAAAATGTGGCATCGTCAGTAATAGTCTAAGCTAAGATATTGCCCAGTGCGTGCCACTATTAATTGTAGAGAGGAGAGAGGGAATCTGCTGCGAAAGACAAATTATTAAAGCAATATTCAAATAAAAAAATCCCAAGTGTACATATTGAGGATGTTTTAAAAAAGAGTTGAGAATATGCATCAGAATACTATTTTAATGTACGTAAAATAAATATGATGTTTATTTTGTGATTTTAAAGCCAACTTAAAACATTAAACTTTAAAAAATACATTGTTTGCAATTAAATAATAAATAGTTAATAATGGACAACAGTGGACATTGTTAAAATAAGTTTAAAAAAATATAATCTTAATAAATTTTAAGAATCAGTTTGTGCTTTAAAACTACATATTTAGATATATATTGTATGTTGAAACATTACCAAAAATGAATTAAAACTCTGTGTGCTCTAAAGTTTAGTGGGTGAACATTCTGTCAACAAGCAAAATAATTATTGTAAAATGTCAGTTATTTTTAATTGGTCTGACATTTTGCAATTATTAGATAGGTACCTACTTATTATTATGTATTATTGTACATGATTGAATGCTTGTGTATTTAACTAAATTATTTAGCATGGCTTAACATAAAATAATGTAAACAATTTTTATTAATCAATTAGAAAAGACACACAGAAAAAATCAAATTAACGAAAAAATATTTTAAATGCTGCCTTTAAAATATTTTTTCGTTAATTCTGTGTGTCTTTTCTAATTGATTAATAATTCACAGAACTTTGTTCTGAAATTGCACAATAATAATGTGTTTCTTTTAATATATAAAATAATGTTATTACAAGTGTACAAGACATAGATTGTTATAATAACAAAATTATTTGAAGCAGTAAATTTGCATTGTGTTATATTTTCGTTTTCTTTTGGCGCATATCAAACAATTGGGCAAACAAATGTCTTGGCAACTCGGAATAGCTTCTCTACTTTGAGAAGGGCCCATTTTGAGTGTTTTGCCTACAGAACAGTATTTCTCTACCCAACCACCCAAAATATTAAATTTCCCAAAGCTTAACAGTAGGTGTACATATATTACATATTTCTCATTCTTCTTGGAGGTTTTCTGGAATTATACTGTTGCTAATGAAATCTGTCCATGGTGTGTTAAGCATTACATATCGAAGCCCTCAAAACTTTTTGCAACTGCCACAGGTATAGTCCACGTTTCACAGCCGTACAGGAACACAAACAAAACACAGTATCGTAGAGTACGTGGGTGTGTAGCGGCAGGGAGAGTTGAGAATGTTCCTCATTTTTATAATATTTTATAGTTTATAAATATTTAAATGCAACATAGACATGTATAAGCACGAATTTTATTTAATTAAAATTTTTCCATCTTCCATCTTCAATCAAGGACGCAATAATTGATAATTTCAGTCAAATTGGTGTTACTTCAATGTTTATTCTATCTCACATTTCCATTCTTAAATAATTAATAAAATTTTTGCATAGATTCAGCGTACTAAATAAAAATTTTGTTTACCCTTATGTCGCTGAAAAAATATAAATTTGTTTTTATAAAAGCTAATGACTCATTTGTGAGACTTCTACTCAACTTCTGATTTTTCAATTGATAGAGAATGGTGACATAAGTAGGTACTAAATGAAAAATATATCAAAGCAGCAGTCAGCGTAATTTTAGAATAGGGTGATTTCACATTTTTTTAAAAATAGAAATATCGTAACTTTGGTTTAGAAAATATGTTTATGAAGTAAATTTTTTTTTTGTTTTTGTTTGGGAAAAAGTTTGGCATCCAAATGTAGAAATTCATTCCTGAAAACTCCCGATAATGTTAGAGAAAAATGAAGCCAACATTAAGTCATCAATTTTTGGTAAATTATCGGATTTTCCTTGTGAAAATCCGTCCTTCATTATTGTAAATGTGCTCCTAGAAAGTTTATTTTATTAAAATAGGTCACAAATACTGCAAAATCTACATAAACACCAAGCAAATATAAGTAAAACAAAGCGAAGATGAACAGTGACCATAGAAAATAAACAAATTACAGTAACAAAACACCATAAAATAAATATTATGCTTTATCTATAATTCCTGCAAAGTGATGTCATATTCCGTTTTAATGGAATCATATTATGTATGAAAACGTTATCCCACACTATCCATATCGAGTTGCAAAATATAATTTATTTTTCTGAATCTATTTAATATATTTTAAACGTGAAATTACCCTATTGTTTGTTATTTCTGTATCTCCTGAAATGTATATGTTATCTGAAATCTATGAGAAAAATTTATGAGGATTTGTATTTGAAAATTAAGTAAGTGTTGGAGTCTTTCTCTCAGATCTTTAGTTTTATAACATCTGACAGTTCATTCTGAAATTAAATAACTTATCAAAAATAGGAATCGATTTAAAAATTCAGAGGAACATTTCTGCATTCAGAATGATTTTTTAAACAAGAAAAAATAATTTTAAAATAATAAAACTATTGAAAATAAATTTAATGTGACCATCTTATTTCTAGAATTAGTTGAAATTATATAAGGTACAAGTGACTTATCGTGTTATCTTTTTTTGAATATTTGATAAACGATATTATTAAGTCTAAAATAAAACTTAACTAGTTTAATCAAATGATACACACACAAAATATTAAAAATTATAGTTTGACATAGTTTGTGCTATATTACATACATTCAATAATAAATTTATAAATCAAGATTGTTGCAAGTAACAGGTCAAAGTCAAAGTGGTCAAAAATGCAGCTAGATTAATAGATACACATCGCACCTCCGCTCAAATAGTGTCACAACTCAAAAAAATATGTTACGTTACGTGACACCGTTTATGTTTGGTATATTTATTATTTCAGTTAACATTACTATAGCCCTCTAGGGACAAATAATTGAACTATATGGACATGACACTTTCTGAGACAAGATTTCAAAAAATTGTGAAACTAATGGAGATATAAATTCGTGTCCAGTGACTTTGTGTGATAAATAAAACTTTTTTCTGATTTATGGCTTCTGGGATATTTATGCCTTGTTTTTAATGACCTCTCTGGTTGACGTTTCGGATCCCAATGCAGGGTCCATCATCAGGGCTGATGTGTTGTTGTGACTCACCCTAGAAGATTCTGAGTGGCTGTGAATACCTAAGAACATTCTTAGTAAAACTTTTAATTGTTTTTAGTGTTTCATTTGCCTCCTACAGCCACAACCCTGTGATAATATACATAAACGATTCTTACTTCAAAAATGGCCTATTTTGACCAAAAATGGCCAAATATGTTTTTTTAATAACGATCTAACATCTCTAATTTCGGGCATATAATTTTGACCACCAGGAAGTTAACACTAATTATAAACTCAGTGTGTGAAAATAGCCACTGAATTTTAACATAAAAATACGTTGACTGTAACTCACTTGATTAAAGAAAGATTGAAGTTGTATAATATTTAAAAAATATTTTGTTCAATTGACAATAATTCATTGACATTTATAGGCAAAAAAGGAAGAAAAGTTTGATTACGGCTAAGTAATTTTTGCAGCAGCTAGTTATGTATTTACAACTATATATTATTAACTTCAAACATAACTTTTTTGGGCGCTTTTAAAAATTAACAATACTTAATATTAAAAGAATTTTGGATGATGGCTAGAAACGCATCTAGTCATAATGTAAGTATCATTTAAATTTTTTTTGGAGATTTAGTGATTGAATTAAAGAAACTTAAATAAATTGTGATTGCATTCCTTTCGTAATTTTGCAACGCATTAGCCCAAAATGCCGATAGCATTGACTCTTAAGTTGGTTATCAGCCATCTGTGTTATGTATTCACTATTCTTGTTTATAACTAATATACATAGTGATTTTATTAAATAAATAAATGCACGTGGTTCTGTTTCATGAAAAATAATAAATGTATGACAATGGTTAGAGAAAGTATCCATTTTTAATTCCATACAAAACTGAGCACCGATTGGAAGAATGTCAGGGCCGCCCGGGAATATTGCAGGACTGGATGCAAAGTTCGGGCGCAGGGGCATAGAAAACAGGCTAAGTATTCATTGCCTAAATATTGTGAAGACCCATTTATACATTTATTTTACAATTAGATAGACTAATCTAAGAAAATTGTAATGAAGGAGTTCTGTTACTTTTCAAGTTTATATATCCAAGCACACAATTAAATAGCACTCAAAAAAGCATTTTTTCAAAACATTAATCACATCCCTAGTTAGAATACAACAGCAAAAGAGAATTTTGTTTTGAGATAAACAACTTAAATTTTTAATGCAATTATAAACTGCTTAAGAAAGCCTATGGAGCGGTTGTGTAATCAGAAGTATGAGTAATAGTTAAGAAAAAGGCATAGATTTTTGCATTTTCCACAAATCAAAATACCCGTTTTCGTAAAAAACTATGCTTTTTGCTAAGCTATTACTGTAACTACCGATCAAACAACCGGCCCTATGCTTACTTTCCCCTTATTTTATTTTGTCAACGTGGAAAGATATAAAATATGTAAATTTGAAAATACAATAACAATGAAAAATTGTACACTCTTCAACAAGTATTTTCATAATAGTCTTAGAGTAGAACTATACCCAGATTATTTACATTATTAACTAAAAATTCAGTTATTTTGATGTGTTATAGTTTTTAACTAGGGCTGCGATATATAAGTAATAAATTTTTAGAAGCTGCGTATTGAATTAGCTAAACTCCATTTTGTTTATTTATTTGTTGCGCTGCATCCTTTGCACCAGCCTCAGTTCGGCCCTGAAGAAAATGTGATTAAAGAAAAAATATGTTTGGATGAATGTTGAATATGAGGGGTTAATTATTGGGTGGATGTTAAATGATTTAAGAGAGGTATAACAGTACTAGACTAATCAATACAACCTTTTGCGAGAAGACAAATGAAAACTGTATGCATTATTTATTGAAGCATTTGCATAGATACTTAAAAAGAATGTCGCAAGATAGGTTAAATGGTTAACATAACCTATGGAATCATTTAAATGTATCAAGAATTATAGGTAGGCTTTTGGAAAAGACTGAATCACAGAATTATAAAAGGATGGAAGAATTAAAAATATCTTAATGACTTACAATTTTTTATACGATAAAACTTTCAACAATATTATATTATAAATACTAATATTGAGGGTTCTACTAATGAAGGAGATGATGTGTTTATATATAGTCTTTGGTTTCATATAAGATATATATAACTTATCACATTCAACAAAACAATCGAAAGATACTTTTTATTAATCTATTGTTGCCGCATGATTTATAAAAAAATACACAATATTTAAATTGATGATTGACTGAAACAATTAAAATTGATTGACTATCTAATTGACCACAGTAGAATTTTGTTTAACTTGGTTATGATTATTCGAATTCATAATTATAACATTTTTGAGATATAAAACACTCTACACAAGTTTAACCCTCCATTAGTCACAATGAATCTCTCATATACAAGAGGTTTATACAGAGTATCTCATAGCTAGTAGCAAAAACTTTGGGGAAGTCTTCTTCATTCAATTTTCCATTTCAATTGAATAGAAAATAAGCAATGCCAAAGTTTTAATTTTTGTAAAACTTGAGACTATCATGAAAGTAATATAAATTGAATACATATTAAAAATTCATTCAAAATGATTAAAACTTTGCAGAAATTAGATTTTTTTTGTAAGGATTTTGTCATTTTATTTGATTTGTATTAAAGAGAATGAACATTTAATATTATATAATAAGATAGTTACTGTAGTGATAGTCTAATATATAGAAAATAAATAAGAAATATTGAAAAAAAAATAAAACTTTGATGTGCCCTATCTTCTTAACTGTCAACATTTCACCCAAAGTGTATAGAATATTTTCTATTCAGTACTGAATTAAGAAGACTCACTTGAAGATTTTGATATATGTATAACACTGCCCTCCAAAGTTAACATATTTGTCTGATACATCGCGACTAACACTGCTTCATTTTAATTGCGGCTAGCGGAGGGTTAACAGTTACTTAAATATTGATCAGCAAATAGAAATCTTTCGAAAGAACCCACAACTTTCATTTGTCGTTAGAATGCTAATCGAATTTAACAAGAGCAATCTTATTTAATAAAATGATTTGAATTCTCATTAAATAATCACATTGGTTAAACGCTGTTCTACTGTTGTTTGCATCAAATGATAAAACGCTCACAGCTTTAAATAAAACATAGCACAGAAGCTTTATTTGTATACCCTATCTATGTTTAATTAATTCACAGTTCCATTTCCCTCACTTTCTTTCGTAATTGATTAATTTTCTTCTTAAACTCCAAGCTCTTTCTGTATACACTGCTTTTTGCTCCCTTGAACCTAACGCTTGCGCTGTTCTTTGTTTCCTCTCCGTCTTCCTGGAGAGGTTATGTAACTTTGTGTTTCTTTCTTGCGTCCCTTCGCGGTTCATTGTTGGAGTGAGTTTTCAACTCTCGAAAATCGAGCTGTGGACATAATTAATAATATTAAAATTATACCTTTAATAATATAAATGAAGGCGTCCCTATAAAAAGGGTCTATATAGTAAATCTGATAAGATCTGAAATACCGGACAGTAACAAACTGTATACCGTATAACACAACAATTATACATTGAAAGCATTACAAAAATCGAAACACTTAAAATCATTCACAGACTAGCAATTGGCGAAATACAAGACAAAGACATAAAATTACACAAAATACACGAAAAATACCAACACAACACTGGAATAGCTCAAAACTATCACATAACACACGCCAAAATAAAAACAGGCAATCCTGACTAATTTGTAACGGATTAAAACTATACAATGACCTGCTACAACAGACCAAACAACTGACCACTGACAAATACAAAACAGATGTGACAAAAATGTTTAAACTCGGCCAACTGTAAAAAAATGACTTTGTATCTAAACTATATTATTATTATATTCCTATATTGAATCATGTAAAAATGTTATCCATAAACCTTTTAGGTTTCTATTATACTTTAAATAAAAATAAATAAAAATCAAGTCAAAAAGTGATTTTATAATTTTAAAATGATCTATATAACAGTGTGCACCATTTGCGGTTTATTTTCCACGATTTCAACTTAAGTTTGCCAAAATTCGACCCTAAAAGTTACAAAGCTAACGTGTTAAAAGAGTGGTAATTCCTCTTTATTCATCTGGTGGTAAGAAATATAATGGATGCCGACAGTTTCAAAATGTCACTGGGATTGCTTTATACATGAAAAAACAAAAAAAAAAACATAAATAAAAGGCATGTGAATTTTAGAAACTGAAAAAATCGGAAAAGTGTTTTTCCTCTCTCTTGTAAAATTTTGTTTTTGCATATAGACCCTTTTTATAGGGACGTCTTCAAATAATAAAAATAGTAACCATATACATAAATACATTTATTATACTATACATATATACATACAGGCTGTCTCGCAGCTAGGAGCAAAAACTTCAGGGGGTATTTTTCATTCAATTTTGAATAGAAAATATTATTTACATTTTAGGTGAAATGTCAACAGTTACAGAGATAAGCGACATCAAAGTTTCAATTTTTTTTCTCAATATTTCTGACACATCTTTTGTAAATCATTAGACTATCTTAAAAGTAATCTATATTGAAAAATAAATATCACTGTGGTACAAGTCAATTCATTCCTTAAGAGTCACTGTAATGATAGTCCAACAATTTATAGAAAATAAGTCAGAAATATTGAAAAAAATGTCAATTTGATGTCGCTTATCTTTGTAACTATTGACATTTCACCCAGAGTGTAAAGAAAATTTTGTATTAATAATTTAATGAAGAAGTTACTCTGAAGTTTTTGCCACTAGCTAAGAGACACTATGTATATAAATAAATGGATACAAAAAATACAAAAAAACAAACTAAAGAAATAAAAGAAGATGTGTAATATGCTTGACATTTTTTAACAAGTATATTGTATACCAATCAAAAACCGCTAGACACTAATTAATAGGTTTTTGGGCTATGATCATGTTCTTGTAAAAACCACCAAAACTTGAATTAGTATTGAAAGTCCTCTCTTTTTAAAAATTTAAATTAATACAAATTTTCTTTAAGTATAATTTTTTGTGAAATGAAGAACATAAATAATTTTGTTTGTAATTTCAAGCATAGACTTATTGTACTGTTAACTTTTTACTTTACAGATAACATTATTTTTACAGGCATGTTTTTGTAATCCTAACCCATTTTTTTATTTTATTTGCAATCTCAATTAAACAGTTTTATGAAACAAAAGTTTAGCATGCTAATGAAAAAACTAAGAGTTAAAGATAACAGCTTATCAATCAATGTAAATTGATTGGCTAATTCTATTGCAAAATGTTTTGATTTATAAAAGCTGTAAAATAAGCGTCATACAAAAGTAATTTTACATACCAATTCTTCATCATCAGGTACCCTTGACAGCAGATCCAACACTTCATTGTTTGGTATTGTATGTGGGCGTAATATTTTACGTGCAAATTTATTAATGCCTGTAACAGGAAAAAAAATCAACATAACTATAAAATATATTTTTCTTTAGAAAAATATATGTAAATTATATATGATTGTTTCATTTACTTTATCTAGAATAGGGCAATTTTACATTTTTTTTAATAGAAAAATCTTATCTTTGGTTTAAAAAATATATTTGTGAAAAATGTTTTTTTTTAATATACATATTAGGTCCTTACATATGAAATTGGCGTTTAGTATGGGAGGAAGATAAAGCCGATTTTTTATATTATAATATATTTATTTAATCAAAGTATGTACCATTGCTATCTATGCACTTTTGCATTCTCATAGGTAGTTCATCGATCCCTTTACTAAAAAAACCATTCGGACGGGAATCAATAAAATCTTTGAAGGCGGTTTGGACTGCCCCATCGGAGTTGAATTTTTTCCTTTGCAAGAAGTTATCCAAATTTCGAAAAAAATGGTAATCTGTTGGGGCAAGGTCCGGAGAGTACGGTGGATGTCTTAGACATTCCAATTGAAGCTCCTCTAATTTGGTAGCCGTCTGTTGTGCAGTGTGTCGTCTAGCGTTATCATGAAGCAGCAGTGGCCTAGAGCGATTAACCAGCCTCGGTTGTTTAGCAGCTAGCTTTTCCATCATGGTTTGCAGTTGCTGACAATAGACATCTGCCGTAATCGTCTGGCCAGATTTAAGAAAGCTGTAGTGAACGACACCAGCACTAGTCCACCAAACGCTCACAAGTAACTTTTTTGGAGTCAATTTTCGTTTGGGGCATGGTTTGGCTGGTTCGGCAGGGTTCAGCCATTGCGATGAGCGCTTCCGATTATCGTACAGGATCCACTTTTCATCACAGGTAATGATTCGATTTAAAATCCCTTCATTATTGTGCCGGTTGAGTCATGCAACGCAGCAGTCAACGCGCGTTTGTTGATTTGCTTCACTCAATTCGTGAGGTACCCACCTTTCAAGCTTTTTCACCTTACCAATTTGCTTCAAGTGGATTAAAACAGTTTTATCACTAACACCGCAGCCTGCAGCTAACTCGGATGTGGTTTGCGATGGATCCGCTTCCACAATAGCCTTCAATTCTTCATTATCAACTTTGGTCTCCGGCCGTCCACGGGGCTTGTTCTGCAGGTCGAAATTTCCAGAACGAAAACGTTGGAACCAAAAACGCTGTGTTTTCTTTTGCGGCACCGTCGCCATACACATCATTAATCCTTCGAGCCGTTTCTGCAGCACTGGTGCCACGGTGGAACTCGTACTCGTAAATAACGCGATATTTCAAGTTTTTCATTTTGTAAACTGAGTGACGCAAAGATAAAAACAATTGAGGAAAAAACAAATGAATTATAATTTTCAAAACACAAATACATGAGTAAATAGCTGTATAAATTTGGATTTGGAATTCCTAACCAAAGAGAAGATATTTAAGATCAAATTTGCCAGTACGGCAAAACGCCAATTTCATATGTAAGAACCTAATATTAACATTAAAAAATGATTTAAACTCCTGCCAAAACGCTTATTTTCGCAAGTGATGTCAGGCATCAATTTTTATGTCGATCTGACGTTTAACACGTGTAACAGCACATTCGCGCATTTAGACGTTGATTTGCTTTTTTTACAAAACAAGCCGGCTTTTTTGTATAATGCGTCCATAATGTCTGGAAAAAAGTTTTGTAGATATTGTATGGTACCCAAATGTAGATATTTATTCCTGAAAACTCCCGATAATGTCAGAGAAAAGTAAGCCAACAAAGGAATCAATTTTTTGTAAGTTTTCGAATTTTCCTTGTGAAAATCTGTCCTCCATTATTTTAAATGTGTTCGCCAAAAAAACATAGATAAAAGTAAATCACCAAGGCCAAATATTTTCTGAATTTTTTGTGATTTTTCTTTTTATGAAAAAACCATGAAAACATATTAAAAAAAAACACACACACATTATAATATTTTATCGTAATTGTCGTAATGCAATGATTTTTTTATCGTTTAAGTAAAAAAAATTATATTTTTTTCAATTCCGATACTGTTGCCAGCGCAACATCATACGAAAAATAATAATTTATTTTTATTTGTTTATTAGAGACAACATTAATATTATTATTTGATGCCTACCTAATAATCTTCTTTTGTGTGGTATATTTTGTTGTACGGCACGGCACATGACGGGACATTGCACTCATAACACATAAATATGATATACTTTCACAGACACACATATTTCAAATAAACGCAACAAAATTGTGTGTATTTTTGTTAATAAATCACTGTTAGTATTCAATTGAATCATGAACCAAGAAAAACTGACAAATATCGCAAAACATATCGTATATATTTGTGTATACGTGTACAAATAAATCGAAAATTGAAAAAAATAAATTGTATTTCCCGCGCACTTTGTGCGTGACCTTGAATGACGGAATATTTGAATTTCGATTGCGCAACACGCGATTGGGGCGCCACCTACAACTATTCTATACGATTTTGACGGCAGAAAAACTTCTGTTTTGATTGTTGATTTAAAATATAATCCGTGATGTTTTTGAGTTGAAAATGGAACGACAGGTCACCACGGGATTTCTCTACCGGGAAAAAATCATGTTATTCAAATTCGATACGCGGCCGTCGAGAAATAATTAATTTTGTGCCTGTCGCACATATCCGACGCGGCACTCTGGCCCCTGTCATTGTCTGTCGCACTGGTGCGATGCGGCCCCGCGCTCATTAAATAGTCATTTAATTAAAATAGGACACATACGCTGCAAAATCTATATAAACACCATGCAAACACGAGTAAAAACAAAGCGTTGACGAACAGTGACCATAGAAAATAAACAAATTACAGTGACAAACACAATAGAACACATACATATATTCTTTATCTATAATTTCTGCACAGTGAAGTCATATCGCGTTTTAATGGAATCGTATTTTATAAGATTTTTATTATAAAAATTATGAATGAAAACATCCCAAACCATCCATACTGAGTTACAAAATACAATTTATTTTTCTGAATCTATTTTATATATTTTCATAGATATCGAATGATATAATAGCTTTCTTCAGCAGATACATTGTACTTACCCCATAGCATGAGTAGATATCTGACAGGTATTAAAAAGAGCACAAAACTAGCGGCCAACAGTAATAAAATAGCCAGCCAACTCAAGTATGGCACTGTAAAGTTGAATAAACTGTAAAGAAAAAGAAATACATAACAATCTTAAATTAATAATCCGTATGAAAGATTAAGACTAATGAAATATGCCTACAATTTACCTATGAAATAGAAAGAAAAGCTTCATTTTACTCATTCTGTGATAGTCAAAGATGAGAGCGATAAAAAATATGCCAAAAAAAGTTCTAGACTGTGTTTTAACCGATTTTGACAAATATTTGGTCAATATAAAGGACTTGTTTGATTGATAATATGGAAACATATTGGGTTAATGAATAATTATCTGCCATTTTTTAAATTAATTTGTGACATAACCACAGACCATAAAAAAATAAAGATATGAACAATAAATTTCTTGGTACGCGGTATGGTTTCGCGGCTGGTCCCAAAACATTTGACTTGTTAATTTTAAAACAATTATGAAAAGGTCAAACCAAATACAGTTGAAAGTATAATGTCTTAGTAGATAAGTTGCGCTTTATTACACAAATATATTTTTATTTGAAGAGACTTGTTTCGGAACTAAATTAAAAAAAAAAAATTAGCTCAAAATAATATTGTCACTTTTATTCCACATTTTAAACAGCTTTGCAAATTCATTTCCCACAAAGCATAGAAACTAAACAAAATTTAAAAATGATTAACACTTACTTTTTAACTTCTTCCCCTAGAGATGCCATAAAACCAATCGAGTTTTGTACACTTTGGGTGACTTCTTGAATAGCCTGCAATCTTTCTTTAAGAGATTTTTTCTCCTCCTGTTTTTATTTTAAGAAAAATAAAGAGAATCAATTTAAATGTTCTATTTAAGAAATTGCATTTCTAATTATTATTTTAAACCCATAGATGTCACTGATCACCAAATATTAGAGTTACATACTTGATACATATTATTTTGTAGAGGATTTTTACAATAGTAGACAATAAAAAAGAAACCTATAAAAACCAAGTTTTTATTATACTCCCTTTCTTTGTAAAATATAACAACAATTAAAGACAAATTAAAACATATAACATAACACTAAACTTACAGTAATTTAATATATTTCTAAAATGTCAGATGTTTTGAGCTTTGATAAGACACTTCATGCTTTGAAGATTAAATTCTAAAAACATTTGTCAGTCAATTTAGATTTACGACATTCATAGTGAAGTACCTATTATGCATACCGACGGAGTAATTCAAATTTAGAAAATATTCCGCGACGTTATCGGGCCGCCGTAATCAAACTTTTCTAGTGATTCCAATTTGAAAAAACCAATAAAATTTCTAAAATTCCGAAATTATAGTATTATTATTTTTTTTTAATGAAAATTTGATAGATCTTCTTGATCGTCGCCACGAGTCTACTTGCCAAGTTTCAGCTCGATTGGATCACGGGAAAAGGGTCAAAAATCGATCCAAAGTTTTTGTTGACGGCAAGCAAGCAGACGCCACGAGTTAATATAAAGGGAGTAAAAAAAAAGATGATTTTTTGGTAAATAGAATACATAATTAAAAAATATATATAATTACTCTTTTAACTTTTAGTCAGACAAACCTTATCTTGTTCAGGATCGTCGTCATCTTCCTCAGCTAAAAGTTCCTCATCATCTATTGGTTGTTGTAAATAACTACCCCCACCTGAAAATATACAAATAAATAAACTGTCAGTTTCTTGATTCAGATTTTTTTTTATGTAATGTAGAAGAGAAAACACAAGAAAAGCATTTTTTTCGAACTGTTATACTGTGTATGTTTTATATCAAGAGCTATCTATGATATAAAATAAATGTACACATGAGTTCCAATACTTTTTAGTTGTCTAAAGAAAATAGTATGATAACGATTACGCTTGTAAATTTTGAAACAATTATGAAAAGGTCAATCAAAAGTATAATATTGTAGTAAATGTGTCGCGGTTTATTACAAAAAGATGTTAGAGACTAAGTAAATATAGAGACTAAGACTAAGTAGAAAACATAATTTTAAAAGATTAAAAAACCTCTGTTGTAAAAAATATGTTTTGTTTACTAGAGGATCTAATCAAGAGTAAATACTTTAGCTGCAGTATATTTCATCTCTGTACAATTGTACAACTCTGTGACTTACACTAATTTTAAAATTGTAAGGGAGTTGAATAACCAATTAGTAACTAATGTGAAAATAAATTTAAAAGTTATGTTTTCAAAACGGTTTTGGTTATTTGTGGTATTTAATTTGCTATTAACACTTTTTCTAATTTGATCCTTTGTTATTTGAATGTAAAAAATCTAAACCATGTTAATATCAAAAGAATGGTTTATTTTCAAAGGAAGATTGAAAAATTCAGAAAAGTTATTGCTATTTAAACATATTAGTGTTCCTTTTTCTAATATCAAAATTTCCGAAAGTTTTACCTACAGTAAAATGATTTATTTTTTAATAACCTACCAGGCCTCTTGTATTTTTAATAAAAAATAATTTTATTACACAGTACTTATTGATAAAATTGACTATATATATTTTCACCATTGTAAAAATGCTTTTCTCTAATAGTGTAACTATATGAATCACATTTGTTGCTATTAATATTAAATTAATTAATTTCATCATTTGTGTTGAGATACATTTTTTTTACTTTAACTATTAGTTAAAATCCTTTAAAATAATCAATCATCATACCAGTTAGCCAAACATATAACCAGTTTCTTCCAAACAATAGTAACAGCCCAAAAGGTGCCATCCACGGTTCAAAGTAGTAGCAGGCCACGATCCAGCCTAACAAAGCTATAAATGATTTTATTCTGGACTCCCATTCAAAGCAGGCCCTGGAAAAAATAGTAAACGATATAAAGTTAAGGTATTAATAATATATTTATAATATATAATAAAGAACCAGTTAACAAGAAATTTAAAACATCAACAACATGTCATAAAAATGCAGAAACAAATATACATAATTGAACGGGGTTATTGTGAATGCATCAAAAATATTATCAAATTTAGGAATTATATATTCAAAAACTACAAATGCAAATTAATTAATTAATAATAAAAGAAACATTGAAAAAATCAGATTGACAAAACATTCTTTTGCTCTCATGTTAGGTTCAAAATAATCACAAACACCCTTTTGGCTTTCTACCATCGATGTGTATTTAAATAAATGACCAAATATAAATACATTAACATAAATTATAGAACTCTCACTGAGACTAAGCTATTTATATGATAAACACGTATGGAAGTCTTTTGTAGGATGGCCCAGGGATTACAACCTGTATGAACTGGCTCAAGTGATCACTCTACACCAGAGGCGTGCTGTGAGAACAAGAAGCATGACTTTTATTTAAACATATACATATGTATTTGGAAAAAAAAATCGAAAATAAATATTATTGGGCAGAATATTATGAAATATTAAATCTGAATAATATGTTCATTATTGTGACTGGAATATTAAGAGACATATCTCTAATTTCAGTTTCTTTTCAAAATATATGCTTAGGAAAAAGTCTTGCTTCTTATTCTCACTGCACGCTCCTGCTCTATACAATGCAATGTTCACCAATTCCATCATAAGAACATCCACAACTTATCAAATTTTTGAAAGTTGTATTTAAATGCTCCAAATTGAAATAAGAAGACGAGGATCGCTGAGGAAAATATTCATTAACCAATTGATGGCGTGCAACTGATGCAGAAAATATAGAGAAGTAAAAATATTGGCACACAACAGAGAACAGTGAAGAGAGCTACGCCGACAAGGAAAAAGTCCCCTAAGAAAAATAAAAAGGTTTACTAAAGAAAGGGAAACTTATAAATTTCAAAAACTGTCTTGCAATTATTTTCGAATTGTGTAATAAGAAAATGAAAGGTAATCAACTTACTGTAATATTTTCCCTATTTCAATGAACCACATGATAATGGACTTCAGTCTTATGACATTCCTAAGGAAAACTTGTCTCTTGAATTTTATTTCAGTGTGCATATATTTGTCCTCACGTGGGTTGAGCGCTCTGACGCATGCTTTAATCTGTAAAAATAAATGATTAAAAATGTTATACATATTTTATTTTAATATTTAATCAAAATATTTGTAAGTAACATAAATGACTTACGGGATTCCAAACAACAGTCATTTCTAACAGGATTTGTGGACAGCTTCCTTTCGCCCTGGCTCTCATCTTCTTGTCTTTGAGTGAGTACCATCTCTTGTCTCCGTTCTTGATGTTGAGTAGAGGTATCGCTAGCTTTCCGAGAAATTCTACTTTGTGATCGTGGTCTTCGTCGTAGACTGTGATTTCAAGAACTGAAGTGATGTCTTTCACATTGCTGAAAAAAATTATAATAATATAACATATTAATATATAATAACTTTTTTGAAATTAAAAAACAGGAGGCACGTCACACTTAAAAAATGTTTGTGAGTGATTCGGGGGATGACATTTTATCGACCAATGAACGTTCTTAAGTTGCGTAACTGAGGTTGACAAGCCTACGAGTAGTGTTAGGATTATTGACCTAAAAATGAGCGGCCATATTTCAACCAGTTTTGGCTTACCCACTAAGGGTTTAAGAAGGCAGTCTTCAGTTAGTTCTTTTGCAGGGAGTCTGGAAACGGAACTACCTTAGGGTATGTCTTATAAAAGATATAACGGCTATTTGTTCTTCTGCCATTTCAAAACTTTTAAGCTGTTTTTAAGGCTTCAAAAATGAAATAAAGCTGTGTATACTGTTGCAGTACAGTATTTTTTATATACAGGGTGTAAAGGAGCCAGTCCACAATACTCTACAGGCAAATTTCTACCTATATAATGACTATATAGTGTCATCAATAGTGTCCTAGCAACAATGTTATGGAAATAAGCGAATTCTAAGATTGCATTTTTCAATATTTCTGACTAATCTTTTGTAAAATGTTGAACTGTCTTTAAAGTAACTTATATACAAGATTAAAAATTCATTCACATTAATAGAAATAATTAAAACCTCTAAAAATCCTAGTTTCGGAACTAGAGAGAGCTGGCACTAGACCGAGATGAGTGGAGTAAAATTATTGAGGAGGCCAAGACCCACCAAGGGTTGTAATGCCAAGAATGATGATGAAAAATCCTAGTTCAAATTTTTGCAATGTTTTAACAATTTTATTTGTCACAAGTATTGTGGTCTAAAGACCTCTATTGTGACAATATATTCTGCTACAAATTGTATTTTAAATTTCTTTACAAAGCCTAACAGTGTCATTAGAAGATTTTAATATGCTTATTCTGAACAATTATTTTTGCATGGATCCTACTACCATTAGCTCACTGAAAAATAGATTAATGAATTCAATTGAAAATGATATTTGGGATTGTTTATCAATCTCATAAGATCGATCATAGTCTGAATAAAAACTTATAAGAGAGGCTCTTCTCTTGCACCAGCATTGTGCATTAATAATATTTTTTAATTTTATTCAAGTTTTTTTATTCATGCTTTATTTTATTTTATTTTTATATTTATCAATAATAAAATAAATTGATTACAATGTAAAGATCTTCATCCAGTTTGGCTGCAATGTTTTGTACTCTGTGTGCGTCTGCAGCCTCGAGTTGACCAGCTCCAACACACAGAAAGGGTCAGACTTTCCACCGAGGTCCGCAGCCGCCAGACCCTTGGCTCCAAACACTTTTACACAGAGCCAGCCCACTCCACCTGAACCGGTTTCATTCCATATGTCCAAGCGGTGCCACGCCTGTCGACAAAAGAGATCATGTTAGCAGGCAATGAGTGTGTTCACGATGGTAATACATTTTTAGTATATGTATAGTATATCTATTGGAAATAAATAATTTATTTAAGTTATGTGTGGTTAGTTAATAATTAGATGCCTGTAAGCTAAAATGACGAGTTCTCATTTATTTTTATCTTTGCTATTTGAAATACACACCATTTTAATTTTAATGGCCAGTTCTAGATAATGGATATTGACACAGGTACTACAACGGAGAGCTCTACACTCTGTTTAAAAGGAGCTAAGCGTCATTAAATTTATAAAATTGGGTAGAATGACTACTATGAAGAATAAGAATGATTAAGAAGAATACAAGACCAACAGGGTGAAGGAGCTTAGGAAGGCCAAAACAAAGATGGAGTTATAATGTAGCCAAAGACATATCTGCCTTGGACATGCCCTGCGCAAGACAGATATCAGTGGATGAAGACTCTTGAGGAGGGAAAGGCCCTCCAAGGGTTGGAAATTTAACAGTGATGATGATGCTCATTTTTAAAAGAAGATAATGAAGCCTGGAGATTTATAATATACAAACAGTCAGGTAACTACGTTTCAAGGTGGGGGTAGCCATTGTTTTGCCCACACCCTAAATATTAGTGAACAATTTATGCAAAGTTTAGCAAGGAGAAGGCGACATCCAAGGGATCCAGGGGGATGGGATGTGGTGATTTTATTTTCTCCAGGATCCTAGAGTACATCTGAGCAAAATTTCGAACAGATGTCATCAATATAATAACCATTTATATCTTGGGAGGGTGCTATGTTTTGTGTAGGTTTCTAAAGAGTAACTAGGTCAAATTTGGTGTGTGTTGGTAAATAATAGGATTCTAAAGAGAGTAGACAGACAGTCATACATTCAATTTTATATATACAGAGGAACTTCCACAGATCTATAGTTCGTTCACTGAGGAAAAAATCCAATTTTAGCAATGAATTCTTTTTTAAAATGTTTTCTTCACAGTAAACAAACCACATGAATTTTTGCTAAATTTAGTGAGTTCAAATATGTATAGAAATTGTTTTATATACTTACATATTTGTCCTCAATATTCTTTCTTTCTCTCGGGTTATCCTGATAGTTGGTGAGGTCGGTGATGGTTTCCGACGATGTGGTCCCGCTGATGGTAAGCAGAAGGAACACTTGGCCATTGCTGTCCTCCAAATCCTGCCATATGCTGTGTGTTTTTTCTCTTTGGAGCATTGATAAGTCAATTACACATCTGAAAAATATAAATATTTTTAAATATGTAATTACATGGAAAAACAAGTTGGATTTACAGACTAATCAACAAATTAAATAACACAATATGTTGTGATATTTAATGCCCTTATTTAAATGTGTGTTTAGTAGAAAAGTTCAAATATTAAACCTTCTAAAATGTAAGAAAAACTGGCTTAGAAACTTTTCGTTTGGGTGGCATAAATTCTAGAACCCGACTGCAGCGCCACCTACCGGGTCCAGTTGTAAATCTAAACTTTCCAGGGATTACACGCACACAAAAAATTTCATTAATATCGGCTCAGCCGTTACGGAGTTCAGTGACATACACACATACAGAAGAATTATATAGATAAAGATTACACGCTAGCATTGTCTCATAAATTATATCTACTAAGCAGTTTTATTTTAACCACATTAATTATTAGTACACATTAGTACTAATAATGTCTTTAAAAATGCTAGCAGATTTAAAAGTAAAACTATTAAAAAATAACAGTTTATCATAGTGATGGTATTTTAACTGATTACACGATAACCGTTATTTGAGATTTTTATCTGATTTTATTGATGATTGGTAACTGATTTATATTGGTACTAGACAATCGTTAAATCTCAGTTACCAATCATCGTTAAAATCAGATAAAAATCTCACATAACAGTAAGATGGGTAATTTGTTAAAATAACGGTTTGACAATCACTAATTGCGTGCGTGATATTAGGAATTGAAATTCGGTAAAGTAGAGACTTAGTTCCGAGTTCTTACCTCCCTAAAAAGTCATCTTTAGATTGCTTGTCCCGATCCCACATTGTGATCTCCAACAGCTGCTCCTGGTCATCGTAGAGATGCAGATCAAACTGCTCGAGCCAGCAGGGGTTCAGGGAACGCCAGACCACTTTACTTTTGTATTTCTCATTGCCTAACCTGTAATGAATCGTAATATATTATGCGGCGATTTCAGGATTTTTGCTTACAAAGAAGACAACCCATTATCATTTTTGTTAATTATTTCAAGACTTTGTTCCATCTTTTCACATTTAGACATGGTTAACTTGTTGTGCGATAACACTCATGTAAAATTTACACATGACTCCAAATTATTAAATTAGTGAAAAAAATACAGTCCAGCGTAAAAATACAATATTAATCATATAATAAGCATATAAAATTAGAGAATAAACAAGTCCGAAATACTAATTAGATTCGCGGCATGCTCTCCCGCTTGTGTTAAAATAAACACGCTATTGAAATTTCATGATTCGGGATGTTCAAAATTTCTGCGTGTTAATAACTTCACGAGTTTTATATTTAATGTACGTAGTATTATTTCGATTAATTTTTTTTACATTTTATAAAATATTTCAAAATATTAAAAAAATATAATCGTTAACTGCCTCGGTTAATCCGCAACTCGGTCACTGTGACCCCGGATAATCGAGAGTATAAATTATTCTGGACTCAAATAATGGGATATAAATTTTGCATACAATGTTACAGAGGGCATGATTGAATTTTATCAATGGAACAACTTATTACAAATCCTTGTACAAATTTACTTTTATTTAAAAAAAAATCAGTTGAAAGTGTGACACTAAGGTTGAAAAATCTTTTTTTTTTGAAAAAAAACTGCAAATGTGGATTTCTGCCTTGACAATGAGTTGAAAATGTTCAAGCAGCCATGAACTAATATAAATAGTTATGGCGATACGCAATATCAAAGTTTGCATTTTGTTTTCAATATTTCTGGCTTATTTTTTGCAAAAAGTTGAACCATCATTACAGTAACTTATTTCGATTACGATATGAACGATAACTTATATCGACAATGATATGAATGAAATGATAAAAACTTTGTAAAAATTAAAAACTGATTTTTTTGTACAAATTTATAAATAACGGACAGACAGGCAACAGAATTATTATTATTATGATGAATTCAATCGTAAAAGTTAGATTTACAAGCGAAAATAGTTGACCTAAATTTGCAGTAAGGGTCGCTAGAACCGGTGTCGTGATCCATGGGGGTGAGCCCCTTGGCTTCCACCAGCACGATGGTCACCACGGAGCTCCAGATCTGGCACTTGAGTCTCTTGTTCACGTCGCACAGCCGGGTGTTGCGCTGGAAGTACTGTGGATACCAAATATACCAAATCTTTATACATGGTCGAAACAATCGTTTATAACTAGCTTTACACGTGCCCTGTGCGAAGTTCTTTTGGGAAAAACAATTCCACAATTATAATTAAATAAATAAAATGATAATAATTAAGATAAATTATAGACGTCTCACAGAGATAGCTGTTTGTATAGGAAAGTATGTATGGAAGTCTTTTTTGGGCGTTTACAGGGCTTGTCATAGGCAGGCTTAAACGACCACTTTACACAATGTAACGTTCACAGATTTCACCCATTATCGACCACACATATCTGAAATTTGTAAAGTTGTATACATTGTCATGAAAGGCATATGAAATTACTTGAAACTAATAGGCAATTTATAAATTAACTAGCTGTAACCCGTCAAAACTGACAGACTTTTACATGTCAGTTCCTAAAGAATAAGTATTTATTTATAAAAAAAAAAGAAAAAAGACGAAGAAAAAAAGTTTTTATACCATAAAGAAGTTACGACGGGCAGACAGACAGACAACGAAATAATTATAATTGGGATGATTAATTAATTATTAAATGGACAATATCACTTTACAAAAATTGAGCTTAACGCTATTCTTTAAATCATACTTTTTTGTAATGTATCATATTATATTTATCGCTCGTAGAGCATTCAATTCTCGCACAAAGAAATCGCACGTAGATAAGTACTTACCTGATTATTTCGCTGTTGCTTTTCAATTCACAACTTTGCACACGTGGCCTCGATTACTTACAATTTATACAAATTTTCAAATGTAAGATCATAAATTTTTTTAGATTCTTTTTAAAAGTTGTTATATTTTTTTTCATCCCTAATGTCCCACAGTACCTTACCGTGTAACTTCATTTTACATTTAATGTTACTTATTTTTCTATTGTTCAAAGTTGTACTTGTTAGCACTGACAAAAAACGAGAAATTTTTACAAGTTTTTTCTCAAAATAATGAGTAGAAGTTTTCACTTTTAAAGAAGAACAAAAGAAACATAGAAATTTTCATTGTAGACATTTACCTTAAAACATTTTATTTTTACAAAGGTGTATATTGAAACACTTGAAGTTTGGTTTGTAAACATGTTTGTGTGTAGTTGTAAAAGTAATATAGGGCAACAAGTTCATGGGTAGAGAAAGCACTTAAGAACAGTGGTATAGCGTGGACTTGGGTTATTCATATATTTATTTCACTATTTATTTAGTTCCATACATATGTTGTATGGGCTAATACATGATTTACATTAAAACATATTGTATTACATAATTTACAGACATTTAAAGTTATTCATTATAAACTTTTTGCACTCCAGTTTAAACTCTTTCGTATTTACTATGTTTTGTATAATTTTCGGCAGGCTTAACCTTTGTATTTTTGAAACCAAATTTATTAATCAATTAGAAAGACATATAGAAAAATCAAATCAATGAAAAAATATTAAGCTGCTACCGGGATTCAAACCACGGACTTCCTCCTATCCGGGGCAGGTGCGTTATCCAGATACGCTATGGCGGCATCCTAAATTTCCGTGAATATATCGACCTTTTAATCACCTAATAAAGAGTGTTTGGTGGGAGTGGGATGGTGTATGGAATTTTGTTAGGCCTCTCGTTGCCGGGTCGCCCTTTACACGACTTGGCACGGAGATGGCCTTTAGAGAAAAAAAAATGTCAACTTGGACCGTTATGGGAGCTTTTGCTCATAAAACGGTCCTGGGAATGCGGTGGGTCTCCATTCACTGCCTCCATACCAATGTGATATAAGCCCCATAGAATTGATTTTGAGTACAATGAAAAGGAAACCAGCTAAAGTAAACATGGATCACAGAAATTAAAATGTACCTCAACTCATTTTTATACATACCAAAGAAGTACAACTTCTAACGTGTACTTAAGTACACGCACCTACCTTTTTTGACACCCTTTGTATATAATAGAATTACTGAATAAATCTATCATACATGATGTCTCGTAGCTAGTAGTAAAAACTTTACAGATGGACTCCTGCCTTGATAATGAGATGAAAATGTTCAAGTAACCATGACCTAAAATCAATAGTTATGGAGATATGCAACATCAAATTTGTATTTTTTTCAATACTTTTGACTTGTTTATTGAAAACAATTTAACCATCATTACAGTAACATATCGATTATGAAAAATTCATTCGCTTTAATACAAGTCCAATAAAATGATATATGCAAAAATTAAGAATACATTTTTTAAAAAGGTTTTTATCATTTTAGTTGAGTTGTATTAGAGCGAATACATTTTTCAAAATCGATGTAAGTTACTGTAAGGATAATAAAATTAGTCAGAAATATTGAAGAAAAATGCAAACTTTGATATTGTACATCTCCATTGCTCATGTCATGGTTGCTTGAACATTTTCGACTCATTATCAAGGCAGGAATCAACCTGTAACGTTTTTGCTACTAGCTATGAGATACCCTGCAAAATAGAATTACTGAATAAATCTACTATATGTTACAGGACGTAAAAGAGCTAGTCTACAATAAAAAAGTTTGCATTTTTTTTCAATATATTTGACTCATATTTTACAAAAAATTGAACTGTCATTACAGTAACTTATATCGATTACAAAAAATTAATTCGTTTCAATACAAGTTAAATAAAATGATAAGAACCCTGCAAAAATTCCCATCGGAGTTTTCCAAATGGAATTGGAAGCTTTTTGGAATGAATTTTTCATATTTAATATAAGTTACTGTAATGGTAGTCACAGGTTTTACAATAAAAATATGTCTAAATTTAAAAAAAAAATGAAAACTTTGATGTCGCATACCTCCATAACTATTGATGTAGGTCATGGTTGCTTTAAAATTTTCGACTCATAATTAAAGCAGGAATTTGCCTGTAAAGTATTGTGGAC
Organism: Agrypnia vestita; assembly: GCA_016648135.1. Lineage (NCBI taxonomy): Eukaryota > Metazoa > Arthropoda > Insecta > Trichoptera > Phryganeidae > Agrypnia > Agrypnia vestita. The sequence goes on from JADDOH010001582.1 coordinate 113,476, forward strand.
TAGCTCTGTTACACCCTGTATTTATGATTGTAAAAGATATTTCATAACAGGCTAACTCCTAGTTAAGTTAGAATTCCCACTTTTATGTCTCCATCGTAATAGAGCCATAAAATGAAAGCACTCAAAAAAATATTATTTCTGGCTTTTTTACTATCTCCAGGCCGAATCTTGGAACAGATGGTCCTCTTCCGAAAAACTTTAGATAAAATTACTTCCACGTTTCAATTTTTTTTTATCCTAGCGCCCATTTGTCAAAGCTCAGTGGCGCGCGACGCGAACGCTTCGCGAACTAATGAGCTTCAAACCGAAGGAAACTTCGAATCTTCTTTTGAGCACTCAAATTGGACTGTAATGGAAAATTGATTTTCAAATAATGTGAAAGTTATTCCCGCCAGATGGCGCAGTTCAGTATTGTTTTGTTTGTCACCATATGTGACGAACGGGACTATTTTTTGCTTGAGAAAATAATATTTTTTACCCGAAATCGATAAACAGAGCCCAGAATTTTTTAATTCGATAAAAGCTAACATATTATGACGACATATTTAGTTATTATCATGAGATATTTTCAAATATACGACGAATTTAGATGTGATTGTTGGTTTAGTGGTTAAGACACTCGCCCAGGATTCGAGCTTTGTAACAGGAGACGACCAAGTTACTCCTACTTTCATAGCACAAGCGTTTAGCTTACTTTGAAAATTCATCATATTATGCGTATAAAGTTCCACTTAAAATTTTGTTGCATCATCTAATTTTGTATTTTTTAAGTTATACTTCCTTAGGCGTATTTAGGGTGAAATTTTAGTACGCAACGAAGTGTGTGCGCATCGTGTGACGGAAGATTTCACACCATGAGTTTATTTCGTGCAAATCTGTTTTTAATCTTACCACCGATTTTTAATCTCGGTATCTGCGAAGTTCGATAGATGTCGTCTCTGCGCTGAATGACGTTCATATCTATATCGATATAGAACGGGGATCTTTAATCTGCGAATATCTCTTTAATTGTCAGATGTTAATTGTCTTGCGGCTGGTTCGTTTTGCCCTTCCTCACGTATAAGTAGTTTTGCAATTCTTTGTACTTTGGAGGTCGCGCTGTGAGAAGTGATGCGCTGTTAATGTATGCGGAAGAAATATAAATCTATGCGCACCCATTTTTTATTATTTTCATCCAAAAGTCTTTAAAGGTCTTACAAGTTTTACTCCTGTTGAGTTAGAAAATAACTGCGTTTAAATTTTATTAATCGGCTCACTAGAACTCCAGTTAAAGCACTGAAGACGGTAAAGCTCTCATGCACTCAAATAGCTACCTCCCGGAAAAATGTATTTAGTAATAATAGGAACAAAGCCAGCGATAGCTGACATAATAAAATAATTATGCATATGTAACGGAAAAAACACCACTAACTTTCACCAACTACAAATACAATTTCTAGTTGACGGTTAAACGTTAAAATAGAGATGAAAGGTATGCTGCACTACAATCGCTGACTCAATTTTGCAAAACTTACAAACACAGAAAACCTTGTGCTGCATAGAAGCTATTTTATTCGCAACTGACGCGAAATGGCTGTTTGGCGGCGCGAGCACTATGAGCGATCTAGCGTTGGGATTCGAAACCTCAATTGCTGTGTAGATCATTCAAATAGGAGAAATAGCGGTATGAAATTGAGTCCATCATTTTGAATAAACCTGTATTAACAAATATATTTTTGCATCGTGAGTAAGATATTTACGTTTTTTCAAACAAATTTACACCGAATGTGGGCTCTGCCGAAGTCGAATTCGGCCGAATATTCGGTTCAAATATGTGCGAAAGCCGAATTTCGGTTAAATTTCGCGCGCTTTTGCCCGATGAACAGGTCAGATCGCCACCACCAAAACACCTGTAATTGTTTTTTTCTGTGTGTTTTTTAATTATATAAGCGACAAAACGTAGTTATGGATAGTTTTTATATAGTATTATATATTAAAATTGATTATTTTATTTTATTAAAGCATTTTGTTGATACCTGATGTGGTTTCTTTTAAGACAATAAAAAACATGATCCATTCACACGTCACCTATTTACTATAAATCAAAATTTTGTCTAGATTTCATTTGAAATGCAATTTCTTTACACTTTTTTCATTTATTATTCAAATCCTACTTATTTAATATTTATAAATGTGTAAGTTTGGATGGATGGATGTTTGTTACTCAATCACGCCAGAACCAGTGAACGGATCTGGATGAAATTTGGCACAGAGATAGATTATTGCCTGGAAAAGCACAAAGAATGCTTTTTATCCCAGTAATAGGTTTCTGTGGGTTGAAATCGAAGTCTACGCGAACGAAGTTCGGCAGATTTAAACGAAATTCGGCCGGAGACGAAGTTCGGTAAAAGTTGCCGAAGTTCGGCTATCCCACAGTATACTAAGAACAGTAATACGTCTTCATACAAACTGGCCGCTACCCATTAGAATGTGTGCGTGCGTGCTCGGCGCCGTGTACGCACGCACTGTGACGCACACATTGACATAGAATATGGGGGCACAAGGCGGCGGCAGTAAGGGCCGTGCCTTCGGTGCCATTCGCGCTCGCAGCCGCCGCTTTAGAAAAAAATGCGCTTCCTGAAAAAAATGCCTTTTTAATGTTTGTGGTGCTTTACTAAAAAGGTGTGTTGATTATCACAAAGACTGTGAGTTTTTAAAAGTCTACGTTGATGTTAATCAGCGTTCATGCAATTTAAGTGTAGAAACTAGGTATACTAATTACAGAAATTTTCGGGTTTCATGTCTACCTTATGCGTCGGAATCTCAGACGCTACGAGTTTAAAGAAAGGGAGTAAAAATAAAGTAACAACCCTAGCGTCAACGCAAGAGTAGGCTAATAACTCGCCGACAAGCCGGAGATAAACTACTGTTCTGGGTATACTGTGGCTATACCGAATGTGAAACGACTTTCGGTGCATCTCTAATAATAATGTTAGTTATAAAATTAGGTTAAATTAAGGTAGCAGGTAATATTAGTTCAAATGTGTATACATGTACATTTCATTCTAAATACGTATTACAGAGATCGTTTCATATTTTCATCATCATTACCCTGTGGACCATATCGCTCTTTTCTTTTATTTTCGGGAAGCGGTTTCCCAGCATCTCCAGGATCTCGCAGGGCAGGGGGAGGTGGCCGCCGGGCGCAGCCACCAGCTCCTGGTGAGGACTTGCTGCGGAGGGCTCCTTCTCCGAGCGGGCCTCCGATCTGATGCAACGGTAAAGCTGGTTAGTCAAACATCATTCCAAGGAAGCGCGCTGCTCGGCCCCATTAATCAAGTTTACGAAGGATTTAGAATATTTTTAGCAGCAGATAAACACGGAGATCGATTTATGGAGCTGCTCGTAAAAGTACGCGATCCACGCTTGCAGCTGATGCAACAAATTGTTTACCAATTTGTGTTAACGAGGATCAAATGTTGTATTTAAATCAGCGCGAGCTATTTTCGAGCAATTCGACGACTTAACGATACAAAAACCTTTCTACGAAAATGTGTTTTCTGAGTCAAGTATGTAGATTTATTCAGAACTAGCTGTTCGTACCCGGCGTTGCATGGGTTAAGGATTAAGTTGAAAATAAATCTGTGGGGGAAAGCCTCTGATTAAAACAATGTTTCCATTTAATCAAGGCTGGCATTGATAGGATGTCTAGGGAAGAAATATGGCCTATTTTTTCCATCGGGAAGATGTGTGCGTCCGATCGGTTGAATGACACAAATTTGCATTGAAAATATATCAGGGGGAGGGGAAGAAGTAAAAGAGGAGGAGGAAAATGTCGCCTATGTTATCCGCCGGGTCCTAAAGAATAAGTTTACAAATTCTGAGTCCTATAGATCAAACGGTACAGATTAGCATTGAAAATATGCAGGGGAGGGAGAGGGGTAAAAGGGGAGGGTCACCTATGTAACCCGCCGGGTCCTAAAGCATAAGTGTGCAAAATATGAGTCAAATTGGAAAAACGGTGTAGATTTGTATAGAGAACAGACAGACAGACATTGAGTTTTATAGGCATAGATAAACGGTTTTATCAGTAACACAAATAATTTTTGTGAAAGAACAATAGGAAGTGAAATCTATGCAGATGGTATTTCATGAGTTCAGAGTTAAAAAAAACAGTGGCTATAATTTTTTTTTCTTATCTTTTAGTCTTCGTCAAATTAAATCTTGCAATAAATTCGAATTACGTCGGAGACATGTTTCCTTTACGAATGCTTTTAGCCTCAAAATTCAAACGTCACTTTTATAGTAACGCGAATCGACAGATGTCCCCGGCATGTAGGTACAATAAATAACGTCTGATAAAATAGCGCGTCAGATTTTCAAATACTTTTTTGAATAATTAAAACTGATTTTGTATGATTGTGGGGTAAAAAAGCAAAAGAAGAAATATCCAAAAATTTTTGAAAGCAGTCATCGAGGATTACTAATTTATATTGCACTGAATAAAACACATAAAATCTAGAATTAAAAACATTTTTAATTAGTAAGTTATCCTCGGTGACTGCATTCAAAACATTTATTTATTTTTTTGGATATTGCTGCCTTCGCTTTTATACCCCACAATTAATGAATGATTATTGCATTTTCATCCGGAATATGTGTGTCTGCCAAATTTTAGGGAGATTGTTGGTAAGGAGTGGATAAAATATTGATTACAGGATTTCTGACTGAAATATACTCAGGCTTACTGATATCTTCGATGTGATGTAAACTTTTTAAATCTCTAATGTCCTTGAACTTTATTTTGGTATTTGTATGGTAACGCCGACCTCCTTCAGCCTAAATACAAACTCATACTTAAGAACACACTGAATTTTGAATTTCGATGTCTAAAAGCGTTAATAGACATTTTTGTGTTTGGGCAGTGGTAGTGTGTAGTACGATTCATAGAAAAGTTAATTCTGAACTTTTTTCCACTCTCCTGAAAACTTGATAATTTGCAGATAGGTTTTTGTATAACTAAGCTATTGAATTGTATATTGATTGGTGTTGCTGTAAAGGCCGTATTCACGGAATGAGGTAAGACTCAGAAACTTAATTGAGACACATCTCAGATTTGGAGATATATTCAGGTTTTGTATGCTTGATGTTTGTTGGATCAACTCGTGTTTTCTACGATTTCGATTTCACAGCGAGACTAGTCACGTCATCTTAAACTATAGATACGTCTATGTATTTTTCAGTTAGACAGTTAGATGGCGTTATATAAACAAATATTTATTCTGTTTTTGCTGATCCATGAGAGATTCAGATTCACCAAACGAACGAAGGGAGCAACCAAGGTCAATGGATTTTTAAGGAATGAGTGGTGGTGGAATGATAAAATGTTACGATTGCTTGCGGATATTTACTTATAACTGGAGATAAGCTCCGGGAGCAAGTGAAGATGTACAATTAAAATAACAGAGTAAGACTGAGGATGCGCGGCAGCGGGACCCGGTCCGGTTTGGTGGCGGAGTCCCTACTCGATGGCGGAGACTTGAGACGATGTGACTCTTCTCTCTGGAGTCCAGCTCGTAATATATACTTCCTCAATGATACTTGACAATGCATTGATTTGCAGTATTAATCTACTTGTTTGACCCGACTCAGCAATATAACCATAACAAACAATATTGCTTGACCCACATGCCTGAATTGTTTTGTTGACTGAATACACTTTTGAAACACCGAATTGGGTCAAGTATGCACTAAACCGAAATCGTGTTACGTCAGCGTGAATCATCTCCTGACACACTCTTTTTTGAATGAAATGAGCCGCGAGGAAAAATTATCTCAGAAATTGTCTCAAAATCGAAACGAAATGAAAATCCGTGAACACGGTCTGTTACAGCAAAAATCATTAGTGGAAATAAAAACGATTCATAAACTTGATTAAGACGGCGAGCAAATAAAAAATTGAATCACTTACTTTTTGCTGGTGGCCGAAGTGTCCGATACCGCTCCGTCATCTTCAACAACAAGATGCCTCTCTTCGGCGTCTGAAGTCGGTTCTTTGAAAGATTCGTCTGATTCAAACGCCACACTTTCCCTCGACAGCCTTATCTGTCTGCGCGAACCATCCTCATTAACGTGAGACGTTGTATCGTCTTCATTTGAAAACAGTTCCTTCCTCAGGAGGCTAATTTCACTCTTGGAGAGTTTCAGCCCGTTGTCGGCGTCGTCGTCGAAACTATTCATACTCCTCTTCAGCATTTGTTTGAGTATTTTAATCTTTGAGGACAGCCTCAGCTTCTGCCCTGGTTCGTCTTCCGTAGGCGGGACTTGAAGGTTTTCCAGGGAAGAACTTCGTTCAACGACGTCTTCCGATCCCGCCGAAGTTCTCCTGTTGATGGTTTCGACGCTCTCGGACTTCTTCAGTTTGTCTCCGGTTGCGTGTGAAAGATGCGAGACGAATTTGTTGACTTTTGGTGAAGCCAAGTGCACAGTTTCTTGGAGATCTTCGTAGATGTCTTCCACCTTTGATTGCAGTTTGTCGTGCATCTTGGTGAGGCGATTTTTGACGCGCTGGATTTTGCTTTCTTCATTTTCTGCCATCTTGATGGCTCACCACCGTTCTGTATGGACGCTGCTGCTCGAGTGAAGCCGTGGGTACGAAGAACACGTTTGTTAACATTCAATCAGTTTATTTGGATTCCAACACTTGAAACACTTTTACTTTACGCATTAGCGTTTTGTAAACATAACACTGTAATCATAACATATATTTTCAGAACTGGAAAAATATAATTAGAATTGCAACGGGTTCCAGGAATCAATTTACAGTTTTCGCGTTTTACTAAGAAGTATTTACAGCTAGTTACGCATATAAAATAATACTGATATAGTTAACCCCTAGACTCTTAACGAATATAACTTAAAACCAATAAATAATTGCAATAATATTGAAAAAAATACGCAGACGTCTAAGCTGTCGAAAGATTGTCACTAAAATTTTATTTCGCAAGTGTATATTATGTTTAGTGTATGTGAGAAAAGTATATTGAGAAATCATGTAAAAACATTTCATAAATATAAATAAAGCCTGTCCATATGGACACATCGTCACGTAGTTTATATAAATACGCCTATGTGAAAGTAGTACCTAAAGTGTTCAAATATATACATGTTTATAAATTTAAGTGCTTAGTAAAATAAATACCCTATTTTAATTTTACCGTCGTATGGGGTCCGCTGGCGGAGGGATAAAATGTCCGGGGGATTAAGTTAGAAAATATATAGTACCTACCAAGATGTAAAAAATAATATAGAGAAAGAACATTGCGGGTAAAAATGCCAACGATATAATATAAAATAATATGCCATCCAATTTAATTGGATTACATATATTCATATGCGAAGGTCAAGAAACATAGTGAAAAAAAAAGATTTTATTATTTGTTTTAATCTACTTAGGTATATTCATTAATTACACCTTCGGAAAAACTTTTCCATCGTCAGGGTGTTTTATGACGATGAAAAAGTTTTTTCGAAATATTTAGATGTAATTAATGAATATAAGTAGATTAAAACAAAATATATATATTTTTTAAATGTCAATCTACAAAGTTGCTCAACCAATGGAATAAAAAAAAACATAGTGAACTGTCTGCACTCTAATTATTCCCTTTTTGTTATGTTGGATGTATATTTGCACCAGATTTAGTATTCGTATATTTCATGTTTTTTGTGATTTTTTCTTCTTTATTTCTATGTTGCTAGTTTTATAACATAAATCGTTAATAGAAACCCACTGATGACCAGATATGGCTAGTGGGATCTCTGATTCGAAAATAATAATAATAAAGTATCGGAGGACCAATAGTCACCACATTTGCTAGGACCAATAGTCACCACATTTGCTAGGACCAATAGTCACCACATTTGCTAGGACCAATAGTCACCACATTTGCTAGGACCAATAGTCACCACATTTGCTAGGACCAATAGTCACCACATTTGCTAATTATGACGTTTGAAAAATGTCTTGAAATTTCTAATAGTAACTTTACGCATCCGTCTCATCTATTCTTTGTATTACTGACACCTTATTACCATGAGAATAAGGGGATTTTAGTAATTTGAAGGTTTTCTGGAGAGCGGGACCTTTAAAATTAGCCACTGAACATCTTGCTGTTGTGTTCCAATGATAACAAAATACTATCTTTTATATCTAAATTTAGCTTCCCAAGCGCGGTATATTGTCACGAGATTCTAAAAATCGAAGAGAATGGCACGTAAACGAAGGTTCCCGAGCGCTCTGGAATATTCTGGAAGAATCCATATTCACCAAAATACGCGAGAAGTTTCTGTAACTCGTGCAGTTATAAACAGTAGTTTTTATGACGTTTCAGAGATTTCATAAAACAGAAACCAGCGACAATAATAGAGTTCAATAATAAAGAAGTGAGACAACAGATGCGCGAAATTATTGTGAATAAAAGAATAGCGCTAAATCCGATAAATAAAAAATAAATTTATTTCAAGTGTTTAATTTGTCTCCGATAGCCACGATTCCGTGACAAAATCGACAGTTCCTACGTATACTATGGAATTTGTAAAATCGAATTTTACAAATTCCATATTTGTAAAATTCGATTTTCGTTTTATTATCTTAAACTATCCAACTAACTCTATATTTTCGGAGTATGTTAAAAAATTTGAATTTTCCTTTTCATTTTCTTTTTTCCAAACGAAAATTCAACTTTATTTAAAAAAAAAATAGAAAATATAAAGTAAATTGGATAGTTGAATACTAAAACGAAAATAGAATTTTTGCAGATTCGATATGATACGAAAGGAGCGTCCATACAAGTACTTGAAAAACTTCTATAGATTTTTATTAAAATTTAAAATCCCCTACAACTCTATTTTGGGTAAGACCTGATTGTGGCGTAGGGATCCCAGCACTCAACGAATGGCCGAGCGATACGGAATAATCACAAATAATCCTCCTTTCTTTCGGAAATCTTCGGTTTAGCGGTTTGTGGTCGAGATAAAATTCAATACTAGAAATAAAATAAACGGGATTTTTGTGCGTAAGTTAAAGAATGAACGTGGTGACACTCAATTTCTTCATCTCTGCGAGCATTTGTAATTATAAATATCTCGCAGTATACATGGCTTACGACTTGTCATAGGCTGATGAACCTATTTTATCAACCGTGAAAATATTTGCTTGTAAGCCATTTAATATATATACCCTTAGAACCTTCCATCTTCAAAATGTATATACAGGGTGTAAGAGACCTAGTCCATAAAACTTTATAGGTGGATTCTTGCCTTGATTATGAGTCGAAAATGTTCAAGCATCCATGACCTTCAATAGTTATGGAGTTATGCGATATCAAAGTTAGCATTTTTTCTCAATATTTATAACTTATTTTTTACAAAACGTTGAAGTATCATTACGATTAGAAAAATTCATTCGTTTCAATAAAAGTTAAATAAAATAATAAAAAACCCTGAGAAATTCCAATTGGAATGTTTTCTTGGAATTGGAAGGTTTTATCATTTTATTTGACATTTTATTCCATTTGGGAGGGTTCCATTTTGCAGGGTTCTTATCATTTTATTTGACTTGTATTAAAGGGAATGAATTTTGCATACAATATGTAAGTTACTGTAACGATAGTTCAACATTTTGCCAAAAAAAGCAAACTTTGATGCCGCATGTCTCTTTAACTATTGACATTAGATCATGGTTGCTCGAACATTTTTGACTCATAATCAAGGCAGGAATCCACCTGTAAGTATTGTGGACTAGATTTGTTACACCCTGTACAGATCTTGTAGGGCAGTAAAGAAAGGTTGTAAATTAAAACAAAATAAATTAAGTTTTATTTCACCAAAGTCACTAGATACGAACAAAACTGAGGCATTCTTCTTCAACTTACACTAATTTCGCACTCATCACTTGAGATTATTCCACAAACACGTACTTTTACATTTCGCTATTTTATCTATCGCTTCATTATGGTCAACCGCACGGGTTTGCTCGCTTCTATGACGTCGCCGAACTGTCACAATTAAACTGTGTTGTTGCCGCGCGTATTTTTATGCTCTTGATTCTCTAGAAGTTTCTGATTTATTCCCGTGTATTCTAGACACTACCAGTACTGTCTAATGCACAGTCGAGGATTTCCCAGCACTCTAAAGGACATTTTTTCTGTTTCTTCAGGTTTAATCTACAACATCGTCTCTGTACCTAAATTGCTGGTCACAGTTCACGTTGTATTGTGATATCATTCACTTGGAAGCCAATTGTCTTAAGACGAGGTCTCAAAATTCTAGCGAGATAGGCCCCAGCATCACAAATGGCCTTCTGGATTGGATCGTATTATCGACAGAAAATATGAAAGCAATAAGGACGTAAATATTTACGTACAGTATTGCGCAGACTGCCAGGAATCGCACCTGGCATATTGGTTTTGCGCCAAATTCATATTTGATCGAAATAATACCGGGAAGAACTTGATGCTATTTACGTAGCCCGTCTAAAATACGTTTTTCAGCAAAAACAACGTATTTCAGTATTCTACTGATTAAAAACGTTCTTCCCAAATATTTATTACTAGGCAATACAAAGGATACTCTTAAAGTATTTGGCAGCGACTTGAATGACTTAAAATATGAAGAGTCTTGATTATGCGAGGTAAAAAATCAAATTAAAGTAATTCAAAGAACAATTATTAAAGTCATACTTAAAAAAAATCAACTTTCTCCACACAAACACTATTCAAAATATTTCCAGTCCCAAAGATAGAAATTATATACAAAAAAATATCAATTATGCAACTCGTCAAAGAAAACGAACTTATAAAATTCGAAAAACCAATCACCAAGATTACAAGACAACTTTAAAATCCCAAAATGCAATACAAAAAAATTTCAACAAAATTTCATATACTCAGGCATAAATTTTTTTAGAAATCTTCCAATCGAAATAAAAAATATACAGAATATAAAACAATTGAAAAACAAATAAAGAGAACATCTCAATAAAAACAATTAGACACCATTACCCTCAAAGTCAAAAACATTTCACTCCACTACTTCATCCCATATATATATATATATAATATAATGTAAAATAATTGTATGTAACAATGCAAAGTACCACGTCCGAGTACAAGAGAAATGCTCTTAAATGGAGAGGTACTATGTATAACACAATTATATAAGTTATGTATTTTATTGTTTTAATAGAATAGAAGAAAAACTTGTAATAAACTGTATGCAATACTAAAATAAATGAAGAGAGAAAAAACAAACATATTATGGATGTCTCATAGAGACGAAGTGACTTTTTATATGGGAAAGTAGGAATGGAAGTCTTTTTGGTTGTCCATAGAGCTTACGACCTATCTATCGTATGGCAGGCTTAAGTGATCTTTTTATACAATATAACGTTCACCAATTCCACCACAAATTACACAAAAAGTCATACATGACAATATTTGAAAAAAATCGCGATAGAGTGAAGCCGCGAAAGGCGAAGCGCGAAGTGACGAGGGATTACTGTATTGCTATTTTCAGAATACGGCCGATAGATATTTTATTTTGTAAGTATTAGGACTAAGTCTGAACAACCTGTATATATTTTTAATATAGGGTGGTTCCTGGTCCAAGTAGATGAAAGTGTGTTGAAATTTTTTAATGCTAATTCATGAGACCTTTCGCAATGGGTAGTATTTCTATTCAAGATTTTCTAATAAGAACTGGTTAAATGTAATCGTTCTCCATGCATCAAATTAAATGTGTAATTTAGTACACGTGTATGCAGACGTTTTATACGACATAAATTTTCTTAAAGAATTTAAATTTCCTTTACCAATGACGACGCAATAACTGTGTTACTTACTGTACACACTTAATTCAATGGCTATCATCAGTCAAGCGAGCATGTCGTATAAAATTTAAGTACTGGAAATTGCGCCATGATCGCTTTTCAGGAGGATGTATTATTAGGTACCATACCTGTAGGGTATGGTCATACTTATGTGATTATATCGAAGATAAAAAGCCAAAAAAAAGGCGTTGAGTGATTATTTAGAAGAATATTTTGAGTTGGTCCAAATTTTTCAGAACACAGTACTGGATTTTTGTCACACAGACATCATTGATCAATATATATATATATATTATTAAACATATTTTTCATTTATTTAAGGAAACGAGTCCCGTAATATTTAATACGAAATAAATAAATGAAATAAAGAGAAACACACAAATATCAAATAATAAAACTGAAAAATTAAATGCTGGAACCTGGATCAGAACCACGAACCTCTGTGTTTCGCGCACAGCGTGTTACCAATTTCACTATCCCAGCGACTTAATGCGTCGTCAATATTTGATAGTTATATGATTCTCTTTGAATTATTAATTCACTTATTTATATTATTCCATTTTTATTCGGGAAGTAAATCGACTGTTAAAGTTTTCTCCACAACCACCCACCAAGGGCTATCCACCACCACAACCACCCACCGGTGGTTATGGTGGTGGATAGCCCTTGGTGTCACATCGAAAATATGCGAGTTTGGTGGGGGTGGCTGTGCGTGGGCGGGAGTGGGTGACGAAAATGTGCTTTCTAGTACATTGTTTTGTTATGGGAAGACCGCAAATACTTCAGATTGTTTCAAAATAGGCGCGCCGACTGTGTCGGTGAGTATAGAAGGTTCCGGAAAAACCTGCTCTAGAAAGTTCTGGAAGAAGAAGGTTCTAGAAAATTTACGAAAGTTCTATAAGGCTCTAAACTAAGTGGCGGAATGTGCCGGTGTGTCTAGCAGGTTCCTGTACATTCGATAAATTTCTTGAAAGTACTGGAAGGAGAATGTTATAGAAGGTTCGCGAAAGTTCTATGACGATCCAAATAGTGTACTAAAGATCTACGCGTGCGAAGCCGCGCGGACACAGCTAGTCAATATATATTATTGATGTCTCACAGCGACGAAATTATATTTTTAAGTATCTCATTACACATAAATATAAAGGATATTGCTAAAAAAACGCAATCATAAAATATAGATATCTCATTAGTGACATCTGTGGTCATTTAAGGGGAATGAAATAACTTTGGTTGCCGGTCGGGCTAAGGATTATTACAACACATATACGTAAAATGTCGTAAAATTTAAATATATACAACTTCCAAAATTTGAAAGACATGGTATTCTATCATGGGTGGAAATGTTGAACATTACATCGTCTAAAGTGATCGCTTAAGCCAGCCAGCCAGATAGGTCGTCAGCCCTATGAACACCCAAAGACTTCCATACCTACCTTCCCATAAAAATATAATTTCGTCTCTGTGAGAAATCTATAATATATATTGATTATTTAGAACTTTACAGGAGAGCAAAATAATGTTTTGTCTATATTTATTTTGTTGTTAAACGATTTCCATATGCGCATTGGTTTAGTAAATATGGGAATCGTTTAATAATAAAAGAAACATTGACAAAATCAGATTGACAGAACTTTCTTTTGCTCTCCTGTAAAGTTCGAAATAAATATATACTTATATATATTAATATATATATATATATAATATATATATATATATAACCAAATATCCGATTTTGGAAAATTTGAAAAAAAAGAAAGAAAAAACGTATTTGGAACCAAAACAATGTTTGAGGCGGTACCATTCGACCAAAGACAATACACATACATAGGAACGTGGTTCTTGGGGAGGCTTTCATCCGGCAAAAGATACACATGACGGACTTTAGCATGTTAAGCTAACTGCCAAAATCGGTAGACCTCACAAGCAATCAATGTAGTTTAGAACGTGTGTTAGTATTTTCAAATTAACACGTCATGAGATTTTAAAATCGAGAAGTGCACATAATTGAAGGTTTCCGAATAGTTAGGACGTTTTTAAATATTTTGGAAAGATCTGGAAGGCGGTCGAATACGAGAAAACGTACCAGAACATTCGTCAGTCAGTGTTGTTAAAGCCATAGATCCGGGCGCAAAGCTAGCGAATTATGAATCCGTGTGATGGTGATCCTGCTAAACTTTGTGTACAGTTTTGTTTGTTTGTAACGAAGGCTTAATTGTTTACATGTTTTTCATTTCGACCCTCAACCCTTGACTAATAATTCCTATTAGTATTTTAGAGTACAAGGATCACTCCTAGTACGTACATATGCGTACACATTCATTTCCAGCTGTTCGAGTTGGGATATTGACAAACTTTTTCCGCTATATTCCAAAAATACTTTGCTTATGTGCTCTACGCGTATACCAGAAGTGTGCCGGCCGAGGGAAAGAATGGGAAGCCAATATTTCATAACATTTCGCTTTGGATCGAGCTATTTATAAATGTGCTTTTGACAGTTTTAATTGTGTTTGGCCTGTTTTTTGGCACAGCTTTCCAAGTTCTAGAAGTAGTCCCAACAGTTTTTGCTTGATCGTTAACATTCCGTCAATTAAAATGAGTGAGCGATCAAAAAAATTAATTATAAAATGTTTTGAGTCAAATTTATGAGACAATTAAAAAAAAATAATTACGCTAAAAAATGAAAAATATAGATATCATTTGCGAGCGAACCAACGATCACCAGTTTACGCTGATTTATCGGTAGTGTTGGATGACTTACTATATTCGGTTTTACGAACTAAATGTCAAATTAATATGGAGAGATTCGTAAGTAAAAAGAGTGAATAAAAAAAATGGTGGAGCGTGTGGTCATTAGAGCCTCCAAATATTTGTGATTCCAACTATTCGAATATCGAATAGTTAATGATAGTATATTCGAATATATTCGTAAATTTTTTAAGAAAGGAATAATTTACTTCTTTAATATATAAATACATACTATATATTTAAAAAAAACACAATAATTTTAGTATATAACAAAAAAAACAACAAAAAATATATTGAAAAATAATGTTAAATTAAGAAATACAAATTAAAAAAAAAAACACAAAAAAATATCTCGATAACTGTCAAAATTTTAGATATGGTTATATTACCAACTTCACATCTCACACAAGTTTTTTGAAAATTATTTTGTATATAACTTCTTGTTTCTCGGCTCAAATATTTATGAAAGCTTAATACTAAAGAATAATAGAAAGCCGATAAAACAAAGTGTTTTAAACGTAAGTGCTTATTGTAATAAAATATAAACGTAAGCATGACTTTAAAAAAGAGACAAACGCAAAAGACGCCAGACTTCATTATATAGCCCATAGCCACAGTATAGTTTACTATACTGCGCCATAGCGGTATACCTGAAATGACTTTCATCGCTTGCAAATGACTTTCAGGGTTCGTAAACCTTTGTTTCGTTTGGAAAAATATTAAAAAATCTTATAATATATAATAACTATGAGCGAATACTTTACGAATACTTTTTAAAGTATTTATATAAATAATTTAAATAAAGTATATATAAAATACTTAAAAACAGGCGAATATATTCGAAGATCGAATATTCGGATTGGAGGCTTTAGTAGTCATGTACGCGCGGTAGAAGTTATACTTCTTTGGCGTGATTGTAATAATTGATATTAATATATTGGTCAAAAATGTTTATTACCTCATTTACTAAAGCAAAGACCCTCAAAATTTTGCATTACACATTTGTGCGTAGTAATTTAGAATACGCTTCACAAATCTGGAATCCTGCATACAATGTGCAAATATCACGAATCGAAAATATACAATTTTTTTTTTATCAAATGCATGTATCTGCTGAAATTAAATTTTACACGAGAGCAATATCTTGAAATATGCAAAAACAAATCACCTACTTACTACCTCTGCAAAAACGTCGTGAAATAGCAACCATAATTTTCTTGCTAAAAATATGATCAGGCTCAATAGATTATCCCGAATTATTATCCAAGCTCTTGATCAATGTTCCTCCTAAAGTTCTAAGAACCAACCCTCTTCTTTTTACTCCCCTTGTTTCTACTAACTACAGGCAAAACTCATACTCATACAACTTGCAACAAATTTAATGCACTCACAAATAAGTGTAATTTAGACTTATTTCAAAAAGACCCTACTCATATGCGATGCTTGCTTTCCGATCCATTTTTCAAATAAAATATGTTATTATTTTCCACTAAATCAATTTCGAGGGCTCCTATGTATAATATCGTAATCGACGATTTTTAGTTTTTTGTGTATTTCATATGTAATTAATTATATCTTTATTTCCAAGAAAGAAAAAAAAATATTTTGCAATAAATAACGTTTTTTTCGGACGCATTTTATCGTATCTCAAACAATCACATATTTTTTACGAAGTATACTATCGTATGTAACACTTACGATAATTTGCGTTGGAAAATAACATAAGATAATTTTATCGTATGTAACACTTACGATAACATACGTTGGAAAATAACATAAGATAATTATCGTATGTAACACTTACGATAATATGCGTGAGAAAATAACACAAGAAAATTATCGTATGTAACACTCACGTTATTTTACGTCGCGTCTTTTCGGAAGTAAAATGTTGTAAGTCATTTATACGATATTTTACGTCACGTATTTTCCGAAGTAAAAGGTTGTAAGTCATTTACGCGATATTTTACGTCGCGTCTTTTCCGAAGTTAAATGTTTTAAGTCATTTATACGATATTTTACGTCGCGTCTTTTCCGAAGTATAATATTGTATGTGTATTTCTACAAAAACCTTTAATAATTTCGACTTTTTTGTGATTATTTATGAAACTACAGTATAAAGTAAAATATTGAAACGAAATTTCAAAAAAATTGGGCAATATTTAGATTTATACCGGACGAAAATATGTTCAAATCCTTCTCCTGTAAAATTGAATTTTGTGGGTTACGATATTATACGTAGGAGCCGTCGATATACAGGGTTATTTGGAAAATATTAATAACCTCGCAGGACTATATTCCTGTCATGAGTCGAAAATGTTAAAGCTATCATGACCTAATATCAATAGTTATGGAGATATGCGACATCAAAGTTTGCATTATTTTCCAATATTTGTGACTTATTTTTTGTAAAACGTTGGACTATCATTACAGTAAGTCATATCGATTACGAAAAATTCATTCGTTTCAATACAAGTTAAATAAAATGATAAAAATCCTGAAAAATTCCAATTGGAAAACATTCCAATTGGAATTCGAAGGTTTTTATTTTTTTTATTTGACTTGTATTAAAGAGAATGAATTTTTCATATTCGATGTAAGTTACTGCAATGATAGTCAAACGTTTTACAAAAAATAAGTCAGAAATATTGAAAAAAATGCAAACTTTGATGTCGCATATCTTCATAACTATTGATATTAGGCCATAATAGCTTGAACATTTTCGACTCATAATCAAGGCAGGAATATAATCCTGCGAGGTTATTAATGTTTTCCAAATAAACCTGCATGGTTTCATCAGAATATATCATATGCATAATGTATATTTTTTTTGTATATTGTCGTTTTGTTTCTTAAATTATTTGACTTAATGTTATTCTAAAAAAGAACGTGGGAAATCTTTTACGGCATCCTTAATATCTAAGCAGAACGAGCCTTGAAATAAATACTGTAGGTTTATTTGGAGAAAAAAAGTTGGTAATAGACCTATTGCAAGCCCCACGAATGTCTGTAAATGGTATTCTGACCTTTGATTGGGTATTACAGAATACGTCATCCACTAAACATCGACGACATAAAATATGTGCTTCATTTGTCATTTGTGCGTAAGTAGTCACTCAAAAAAACATATAAATAATCTTCAAATAACATGTCATAAGCAACAAAGTCTAAAGTGGTGAACAAGAAAATCGCTTTTTTTGGTCCATAACTTAACGCTAAAACAAAAAACAGAGATGCGTCCATATAATAAAAATAATATCATAATTCCAACATTTTTTAAAAGATGACTCAGGCGTTTGTGTCGTGAAAAGTAGGAGGAAAAACTCGTCCCTTTTCCAGAAAATATTGTTATTTTTTTAGAAAAAATTCGCTCCTTTCCGAAACACGAATCCCCTACTAGCCACTTTGGGTGGAGTTTAGAATGAATAATAATAATTTATTCAACGGTAAATGGTAGACAAATATGAGGCAAACCAAAAAATATCGCGAGGTTTTCCATGGAGGGCAACACAACGGATTGAGATGTTTTGAAGGGGTTTGCAAAGAGTAGGTTCTAATATAGAATAAGTTATTTCAGAGGCTTCCCCAAAAACATTTTTGACAAAAGAGGAACAGAAGTAGATCGAATGCAGTGGAAAATGGATCACTTATGGTACATGTGTCAAATACAATTGTGAAACAGCAAAAAATTAACAAATTAATCTACAAAATCAGTTATATATCACGCGTGAACGAATATGTACGAGTACATATATTTATAGAGATTTTTTTTAAGGGAAGGTGGTTTTGAGGTCTCTTCAAGGACAGCTTTGCTGTGAAGAGCCCCGTCTTTTTAGGTATTTTGAAAACCTCTTGTTTCCCCTAAGATGATTATATATATATATATATTATAACACAATGCAAATGACAAACACCAACACGGATATAGAGACATATTTAGCTATAAATACAAACAATATTCAACTATAAATAATAATATATCTAGAGATAAAACCTGTAAGAGGCTGTATATGTCACGAATACTTGACGGTAGCCGAGCACAAACTGATCTGGCAGAATTTTTGGAGCTAAAACACTGAATACATTATACATTTTTGAAAGCGTGAATTTGCAAATCCGCCACTCCCCTGGTCATACTCAAATGTGATACTCGCACCTATTTCCGGCAAAATTCTGCTAACCCGTATCCCGTACGCGGCGGCAAATAATATCGATTATAAAAATACCTCGAAACATGTTTTTCTAACCAGTTCCATATCTCTTTGTGTTTATCCTGAAATTTTATGACATTAATTTCTTCCAATGTTTCGTATGAAATCGCCATAATTATTTTGTCATATTTGTAAATATCTATTTATTAAGGGTTCGAAAAATATATTTCTGGTAATCTTTGCATCTATAGAAAAAATATTTTTATTTATTTAACGGCATCACGGGGGTCACGGGGTCCATTCACTGTAGCGAAACACATCACAAAAATACCTAAGTTTGACCTATATTGTGACCTCACCAGGAATCAAACCAGAATCCTTCGGTTAGAGTGGTAATTTCTTGGTGTTTTTTTACTTTTGCATGTCTTCTTGCAGTGCAGCATCGTCTAAAAAGGTTTTAATCTTGCGCGCAGACGATGCGTGTACCAAGTGCATGTTGACTAAAATATGATTATACTAATAACAATATTCATTTATCTAGCATCATTATCTATGTAAAATTTAGTTATGCTAAGTATCTCAAGTGATTTTTGCTACAGTTATATCTTCTGTAATTGAAAAGAAATATTTATATTGTTGTATTATCATGCATAAATATTTTTGGCACAAAATTAATGAATACTTTAGGTAATTGTGGTTGGCTTAATAGGTATTGTGTGGTCGTATAATACAGTTAAGTTCCGACATTTTCGGAACTATACTGACAATTATTCATAAGTGGGTTTATTTTAGTTTACTTGACTATATATTAGGGATGGGTCGTCGACGTATTTACCGTCGACGAAACGAGTCCGTCCACGTCCGTCCATCGACGAGACGATCAATTAGTTGAATTCGTCAACTAGTTGACGCGTCAACTTCGTTGCGCGGACGTCGCGGACGTTTATCTAAACATCGGGACGATAGTCAACTGTCTACGGTACGACGCGACGCTGCTCGACGGTTCAACCGTTGGTTATTTTTATTACGTAAATTATTAAAATTTAAAGAAGTTCGAAGGAATATAGTTTCGGGGAAAGTAAAACCGCTACTTGTGCTTTTATGTAAAAAGAAATATTTTATAATTTATTTGTTTACGCACATTATAGGCTTTTACATATTGTTTTATATACTTCTTTCTATATATAATAAAGAAAGAAGTAGGTATACACGATAATATCAGGTGTAAGCAGTAAAATATAAATATAAACTACATATATAAGCAGTGAAAGTATCGGGTATAAGCATTAAATTATGAGAATAAAAATTTAAAATATAAAGTACAAAGCAGTAATGTGTGTATAAAAAAATATATTAGGTACACATCATTACATATATACAGGGTTATTTGGAAAACATTAATAACCTCCCAGGACTATATTCCTGCCTTGATTATGAGTATTATTTTTTGTAAAACGTTGGACTATCACTACACTAACTCAAATCGATTACGAAAAATTCATTCGTTTCAATACAAGTTGAATAAAATGATAAAAACCTTTACATTTATTTATTATCTATAAATTTATAAATAAATACATAATTTAAAAATACTTTACATTTGAGATGTTATCTAGAAATTTATTGAAGAATACATCTTTCAAAGTCAGGCTTTCACTTTGTGGTGACATTATCAATAAATAAATATATTTATATTATTTGTCAACTTTAGTTTAAGGCTCAATCTGAGAAAAGGAACATTGTTCCCAAAACATGTAAAAAACCAATAAAAAGTGGTGTAAACAAAATTATAATAGATTTATTTTTTATCTATAAAGTTGAAAATAGGGAATTTTTAATAAAAATTAATTAAACCTAAATTCAAGATTATATTACATATACAATAATTAATGTTGGACTCCTGAATAAGGACCATAGTTAGGTATAGAAAATTTTATTCCCTACAAGTTTGTTTATCATTTATATGCTAAAGTTGAAAAGTAACGAAATAACACAATAATTAAATTTTACCATCCCTTTTCAGGTAGATATAAGAAGTCGAGATCGATCGAATAAAATATTGATTTTAGAAAAATATCTAGCCGGCCTGTTAATTAATAATAGTTCAATAAAAAATAAAATAATTAAACAGAATTGTTTTATTTAGTACAGCGTAAAATTGGGAATTCACCGAAACGTCGCACGTGCACATCGCAAAAATCAAGTAAAAAATAATAGATAATAGCTTATTAAGCCTATCTCTCCCTACGCATGCATTCAAATTTCAAATCTCTGCCACAGTTCGTGTACACAGATCTGCACTCTATGATCCTGTATTTTAGAGTTGAAATGAAATTACCCGTCGAGCCGTCTACGGCGTCTACAAGTCGACAGCGAGAGATGAGAGAGAAATAAACGGAGACGTTTTGTCTTGCTCTCGCTCGTTGCTTTGCATTACGTTGAATCTTGAATCGTCCACCGTCCACGGCGTCCGCCGTCCACCGGTCAAACGGTACAGATTTGCATCGAAAATATGTCAGGGGGAGGGAAGGGTAAAATAATAAGGGGAAATTTCGCCTATGTTACCCGCCAAGTCCTAAAGAATAAGTTTTCAAATTTTAAGTCCGATCGGTCAAATCGATGCGAGAGTACCTACCGAGCGTTCGCTAGTGGATAAGTGCTATCACAGACATGCGAATGTTCTAAAAAGACTAGTGTTTGGGTAAAATTAGTCCGAATTACATAATACTGCTCCAGTTGAGTTCGTGTTCAGTGACTTTTATGAAACTAAAATGAATTTCAAGTGTTTAATTTGTCTCCCACCGCCGCGATCCCCCGACATTAAATATTCACATAGAAAAAAGCCCAAAGGCAAGGGGTTAAAAAAACAACGGTCGTAATTTATTTATACTGAGCAGGGACGTGCAAGTAGGTTGATAAAAGCATTAAAAAACCATGAAGAAAAACGTAGAATTTGCCGTCGCGTTCCGACTCGCTGGGGAGTCGGTCGCGCCCACTGTGTTTCGACTTTGTTTATGAAATTACGGTCATTTGTTTGCGGTTTGTAACAGACAAAGAACATGTGTACAATACGATATAATTATTTTGAGCGACGTCCCGGGAGTCTTCCGACATGTCATAGTTTCACCTTTCATAGAACAACTGTTCAGTTCAGTTTAAAAAAAAAGTAACCTATAAAAACCATGTTTTTATTATACTCCGTTTCTCATTTACTAGTGGAAACTGGTTTGGCGCTTAACCTACGCGCTGGGCTTCGAACGGGCGACGCTACGAAAGGGAGTAATAAAAAATGTCCAAAAATCCAAAATTATACTATAATCAGGTTACGTGTCTACCAGACGCGTTGAAATATTTTCATACAACTTAGTAAGTTGTCTGAAAAACCCATTAAAAATTTGAAAAATCCAAATTTTTTTTTTTTTAACGAAATTTTGACAGATCTTCTTGATCGTCGCCACGGGTCTGCTTGCCAAGTTTCAGCTCGATTGGATCACGGGAAAAGGGTTAAAAATCGATCCAAAGTTTTTTCGTCAAGCAAACAGACGCCACGAATTAATATAAAGAGAATTAATATAAATCAAAAACCTTTCAAGTGGCGCGTGTTCCGCGTACGCTTTTAAATTTTTTAAATTATTATTAAATTTTATCTTTGTGGCATATATGAAAGTATTAGGTAGCTAGTTCTTTAATATAACCCGACAAAAATGACATTCTTTCACTACAAAGTTGAATTATGTATTTCTACTTATCCTGTAGACATGTGGGGCTGCGACAACAGCGTCATCTAGCGTGGCATAGCATTAGTGACAGACATTATTACAACGAGAATTATTCTTTTTTTTATTTATGTGTACCTTATTATTATTTACTCATCAAGTAAGCCATCTGGTAAAGTTAGTGGTGGACATTATTACTTAGAGATATATGCATTTTTTGCTTTATATATCTTATTTTAAGTTAATGACGGACATTGTTTCGTAGAGAATTATTATTATTAGAATATAAGTTCTTCGATATTAATTTTATTCCCTTCAAAAAAGTTCATATTAGATATAAAAAACTTATGTCAGTGCTTTTAAATCTAAGAAGAACTCCTGGAAAACAATTATTGAAAACAAAATTAAAAATTAAAAAAAAAACTTTTTTTTTTATTTCACACACATTACAATATTTATAAACTCACCGTTTCCATCCAAATTAATCTCTAATTGCCGAAGTTCTCAATTTTTTTTTAATTTGCCTATGTTTTTCACAAAATGCCAATCAAAATTGAACTTTAACAAATTAAATTATCGCGAATTCTTAATTTGTTTTGTTAGCGTGTAAACAGCGCTATCTGAGTTAGTGACAAACATTGTTGCATAAAAAATTACGTTTTTTGATGTTATGTTAGCAAAACAACGTCTTTACATGTTTTTTTTCATTTTCGGAAACAGGAAGAAGTTTCAGGGGGCCATGTTCGGAGAATACGGAGGGTGAGGCATTATAGCAGTATGTATGTATGTATCAAAATTATGAGTACACGAAATCATGTGTAACCTTATCCCAATAAAGTAAGCATCATATATTTCTACCAGTATCGAGATAAGTAAGGGATAAATGCACCAATACAAAAAAAATGATTCGACAATTTGACTTACAGGTCAATTTTTTGGTCATGGCACTCCGAGAATGTATTGTGTATCTATACACGACAATAGTGTGAACGATATCAATGCGAGAAATAGACAAAGTTATATGAAGGCTTCACGCTAGGCAGTCATGCAAAAACGCACGATATCGGTCGTGTTGTTTTTAATCAATATATATATATATAAAGAAACCCGTGTTTCCCTATCCGCCAAGATTTCTCCACAACTAGATACTACCACCCCCTGGTGGTTATGGTGGTGGATAGCCCTTGGTGTCCCATTGACAATGTGCGAGTTTGGTGGGGGTGGCTGAGCGTGGGTGGAAGTGGGTGACGAAAATGTACATTCTAGCACATTGTTTTGTTATGGGAAGGCCGTAAATGCTTCATATTGTTTTAAAATAGGCGCGCTGACTGTGTCGGTGAGTCAAGAAGGTTCCGGAAAAACCTACTCTAGAAAGTTCTGGAAGGAGAAGGTTCTAGAAAATTCCCGAAAGTTCTATAAGGTCCTAAACTAAGTGGCGGAATGTGTCAGTGTGTCTAGAAGATTCCTGTACATTCCAATTTCCTGGAAGTTCTGGAAGGAGAATGTTCTAGAAGGTTCGCAAAAGTTCTATGACGATCCAAACAGTATTCTAAAAATCTACGCGTGCGAATCCGCACGGGCACAGCTAGTTTAATATAAATTTTAATTGACAATAATAATTATTAAAACATTTATAGAGCATTACGAAATTTCTTGGTGATTAAATCTCAATCACAATTTATTTTCTTCACCAGAACAGAATCAACAGAGACATTATTATTTTTAATACGTAATTAATACTATTTCGCTCAACATCCATAAAATAATTCAACGTCAAACAAATATATTTACTGTTTTATTATTACCTTTTAACTATTATTATTGTAACTTTTAACTGTATTATTATTTTAACTGTCTTATGTTATTTTTTAAAATTTTTATTCTGTATATTGTAAAAGCCCATAAGGGCGTTAAATAAATAAATAAATAAAAATATATATATAGGTACTTGCAACAGATTTATCAACAGACTGGTTGACCGTACAGTGCCATGGATAAAAAATCGACCCGTATACTCAGTACAACCCGCAATACAACACAAATTAAAAAATTCCGCCTATTCAATTTTTTGTACTTCTGATACATCACTACACTGCTTCTGATGTATCTTATAATATCTTAATTAACCTAATTTTCATTTACTTATTATTATGTTAGAAAGGACTTCCTATAAGGATAATAGCGGTCAAGGCATGATTTTGAAGATAAGGCAATGCAATCGGAAAATACCCTATAAATCTGAATTATCAAGTACTCAAATGCGGTTTTGCCCAGTTAGGTTTAAAACCACACATGAAAAACAATGCTATGATTGTTTTTTTTTTTGGCGTTCCGAGTAATACAATTGTTTCCTGATTGCAATAATACAATTTCTATGGAAAATTCAAAGGCTACCTTTGGAAAATAGACATTTTCAGCGAAAAATATGACGAGACGTATTTTTTGAACCGTTGGCAAACCGGAAGTTATGACCCCATCAAGACGGGCCGCGGGAAGGCCGGATATAAATGAAGTACCTGCCTGAAACTTCCTCTCGTGAGGAAATGCCAGCAGTTCAAAGGTTATGACGCAATTTGAATATGAAAGTGTCGCGAAGTGTTTTTAGGTATTAAGA
Source organism: Agrypnia vestita (assembly GCA_016648135.1). Lineage (NCBI taxonomy): Eukaryota > Metazoa > Arthropoda > Insecta > Trichoptera > Phryganeidae > Agrypnia > Agrypnia vestita. The sequence goes on from JADDOH010001582.1 coordinate 138,574, forward strand.
ATTCTGAAAGATGTCCAACTGAAATAATAATATATATAAGTAGCTAGGACCAACATTCTCTTTAATTTTTCTGTTATCTTCTAACAGACAATATTTTTAGTAAATGTGCAAAGGATACGAAAAATACGCCTTGAAACAGAGCTTTATTATATACAGGGTGTAACAGAGTAAGTACACAATACTTTACAAGTAGATTCTTGTCTTGACGATGAGTCGAAAAAGTTCAAGCAACCATGACCAATGATTTTTCAATATTTCTGACTTATTTTTTTCAAAACGTTGGACTGCCATTACAGTAAGCGCTTGTTCAGACACAGCGGGAACCGTGCCGTTTCAGAATCGCATGAGATCCGTGCGGGTCTCATTTACCTAGGTTTGAATGTGATCGTTCAGACACAACCGTGCGGTTAGTCAACCGCTGCGGTGCCCGCAACCCAACCGCTAGAAAATAGACCCGCACGGCGCCCGCACGATCCTATTACTATGGGGCCTTACGAGAGCGTTCAGTCGCGTTGCGGGCACCGCACGGTTCCATGTCACAACAGGAGCACGCGTGGATTATATTCTCTTTTTTATGGTTATGGATCGCTTTGACACTGAATTTTTTATTGATGAAGTGGAGAAAAGACCTGTAATATGGGATCTTCAGTGTGAGGATTACTCAAATATGACAAGAACCAAGGTTGGCAGGAGTTGGTGAAGATATTTGGAAATGGTGGAAAAAAAGAGTATTTTAGAGAAGTAGGTAAGTAGTAATTCACCAAAAATGCACTGATAGAATGATATTTATGTGTCTTGCCATGGAACACGGCCGTCGTTAACAAAGTAATGAGCGAATATATGTCTGATATTCAAAGATGGAGAACGGCACCAAAACTGTCAAACTGACGTTTATTTTCGCGCGCACAAATCGCTTATTAACCGCGGCTGTGTGAACAGATGACACAAATCGCGTGTTTTGAAACGCGATTATGAAACTGCACGGTTCTCGCTGTGTCTGAACAAGCGCCAAGTTAAATCTTATATGAAAAATTCATTCCCTTTAATACAAGTCCATTTTAATGAAAAAAACCTTCCAATTCCAATTGGAATTTTTTCAGGGTTTTTATTATTTTATTTAAATTTATTGAAACAAATTAATCTTTCGTAATCGATATAAGTTACTCTAATGATACTTCAAAGTTTCGTAAAAAAATAAGTTAGAAACATTGAAAAAAAATGCAAAATTTGATGTCGCATACCTCCTTAACTATTGATATTAGAACATGGTTACTAGAACATTTTCGACTCACAATTGAGACAAATCCACCTGTAAAGTATTGTGGACTAGCTCTGTACCCTGTATTTTTTAGTCGCAAGTTAAAGCTGTGGGAACAGCGCTATCTAGCGAAGCGCAGCGTCATGATAGCGTTAGTGACGATCTTGTTACATGTGAATTGTTATATAGAGAATAACACATTCTTAGCTAGCGACTTAAGGCTGGCAGAACAGCGCTATCTAGTCTAGCGTCACGTTAGCGTTAGAGGACATTGTTACGTAGAGAATTGTGTCAGGTACGTGCCTTATACTTTAAAAAAACGATGATATTATAAGATAAGATAAGATACTCGTAGAACATACCTACACTAAATAAAACGCAAAAAAATTGTATTAAATTTAATGTTGAAGATGATACAGCTGAATAAGCCGAAAAATGAAATGGAAGTGGGCAGGTCACATAGCGCGAAGGACGGATAATCGATAGACGAATGCAGTCATCCAATCGACAAAAATATGAAATTCTGTAGAGGTACGAAGCACCGAATAACAGAGATGCGTTCGGGGAGGTCTTCATCTAGTCGTGGAAAGAAAGCGGTGATGATGATATTGAACGCAATCATTCAAAATTTTGTTCAGATGCACTCCAGGATCCTGAAGAAAATATAGCGTTTAGGGTCTGCGCAAAACGATACCAAGTATTAGGCGAGTGCAATGAGTATGTTGAAGTACGAGTTGTACATAAACATAATATGTATATTTTGAAAAAATCGAAATTAAATACTTATTTGAATATTAAGGAGTTTACAATAAGATGTTAAAATAAGAAAAAAAAACGCAAAATATCGAAATTTTACAAAAAAATCCACCAAATTCTACAAATATTTGAAACACACGAAAACAAACTAGAATATTTCAAAAATCCAAAGCCTATTTAAAGTGCCAGTGATGCCGCGAAAAACATAGAAAGAGCGAAATAGACAGCGACAAGCTATTTCAGTGCGGATATTGATGAGCGATAAAGTAGCTACCGACGTACGAGAAATATTAGACAGTGATGCAAAATGACATGAATCAGAATTTCAAGAGAGAAGTGAAAGATTCTCGAACGACTAGTGCGAGATTTTGTGTGAATTACATAATAGTGCTCCAGTTGAATTCATGACTTTTTATGATGAATAAAACATTAATTTATTTCGATTGGTCCATTGCTTCTCTGACCGCCGCGATCTCGTGATAACCAATATATTAAAATCTGATAATAACAATATACATATTTTGTTTCGTAGAATTATAGTTAAGAAAAGCATATTTCAAATATATTTCCAGTTAACTGTAATAATGTTTGTGAACGTCATTCATTGCCAAGCTATGAGTAATAATCCATAGGCGTGTGTAATTTAAGTACTAATGATTTTATCCTTGAAAAAAAGGCATTTCAACACGGGCAAGGTGTCAACAGATACAGTCGCTAGTGTTGTACATCTTGATTCAGTTCAAAATATAATATATTCAAGAACACATTCATATTTGTGAAGTTGTAATTTTTCAGAACAAAGTTCTGTGAAATATTTAATAACCAAATTAATTAATCAATTAGAAAGACATACAGAAAAATCTAATTCACGAAAAAATATTAGGTTACTACTGGGATTCGAAACCAGGTCACCTCCTTTCCGGGGCCGGTGCTCTGACCACTAAGCTATAGCAACCCTCTATGTTTCCGTGAATATATCGACCTTATATGTAGTTCTTATTTTTATTAATTGATTAATTTTTATTTTTGTCCATAGACAATTAATAAAAATAAGAACTACATAAAAGGTCGAATATATTCACGGAAACATAGAGGGTTGCTATAGCTTAGTGGTCAGAGCACCGGCCCCGGAAAGGAGGTGACCTGGTTTCGAATCCCAGTAGTAACCTAATATTTTTTCGTGAATTAGATTTTTCTGTATGTCTTTCTAATTGATTAATTAATTTGGTTATCAAAATATAATTTAATTCAAAATTATCTGAAGAGAGAAGAGCACGTCACTTGGATAAAAATGAATTATAACGACGTTAGTGTATTCTTTTATATTCCGCAGTAAAGGATGAAATTGATTTCTTCCGCGAAAATCATTATAAAGTTGTTATCTTTTCATCTATATTAAATGGTTAAGGTTGCCATAAAATAATATTATGATGGAAAAATGAGGAAACTTGAAGGGAAAATATATCTAATATGCTGTGAGCATATTGGATAAAAGTTTGTACGGTTTTAGCTGGCTTCTGTTGAAGAAAGTGTGGAATTGAAAACATATTGCTTTGATGTACGTGTATCGGCTACAAGTTTATTGGAAAAACGAAGTATTTGAGAAATGAAAAGATTAATTAATATCCGTGTTTACGTTTCATTGCAAAATATTTACTACTAGCTACAACTACTTAATTAAAATGACTTTTCATGTTTGATTTTCAACTGTAAATTAATTAGTCACAGCATAAAAATATCGCGAAATCAAACTAAAAAGAAAACAAATTATTTTTAATATAAAAATACGAGTATGTCAATTAAAATTTGAATGATCTCACTGTACATGACTTAATTCAAATAACTTGTGATCTGTAATTGCTGAAATTTCACTTTATTTGTTTCAGATTTAACAAAATGCCAATTAAAATGTATCTTAAACAACAAATAAAATTATTGTAAAATCGTAGTATTTTCTGCTAGCATGTTAACCTGGTAACGTTAGTTTCGCTAGCAACGTTTCGGCCATGAGGCTGCGAGAACTCGACATCTAGCGTAGCGTAGGGCTATCTGGTAGCGTTAGTTTGATGGCCATTGTTATACAGAGAATTATGTATTGAAACTGGCTGTAACCCGTCAAAAATGCCAGACTTTTACTATATATTTCGGCCGCAAGTTAAGGCTGTGAGAACAGCGCCATTTAGCGTAGCGTCTAACACAGAGAAATGTGTATTTGAATAATTGTTAATCAGAACAACGAAATAAATTAATATCGCTGATTCAAATCACTTTCTTGAATTGGATTCACTTTGCACGACTTAAATATCGAAGAATTATATTTTAAAATATTTGAGTACATCCTTAGCATATTCATATGTGTGAAAAACATATAAACAATAGAGTGAAGAATAAACAAATTAGATCTATTTGTACAATAGCACGACGTGAAACTAAATACTAGAAGGCGGTGGTATAGAACATACTTTGTCCTAATACCCTAAAACAATTTGGCCAAAACTAATCAACTATACTAATGCCATGGAGAAGCTAATTGATTTTTGTCAGCGTTCTTTAGGATTGGCAGCAAGAAGCATACCGCGAAAATTACTATCACGAATCACAAGCCGAGTTTTTGGGGCGGCTTACAATTCTGCTTTTTCGATCAAAATTTTTTAACTGGCATCTTTTTCAAGTTATAAAAAATATTGTAGACATATTTAAAAACAGAAAACTAATGCCGATTCTATAATAAATCTAGTACGACCCTGGGTGCCGTTCAATTCTCTTGAATAGCTATTATGGAACACGTCATTTATTTAATTTCAGTATCACAAAAGACGGACTTTGTAATTTGTAATGTCCGTGGCTGTGAATAGTCGCCCTGACAAAGGAATACAAATAAAATTACGTGATCATCAAAATAGTCAATACATTTTTATATAGAATGTTAACTTAGCGGATACCCTGGTAAAATTAGTGAAAAATAACCCTCTATTCTCGGGTTAAAATTATTATTATTATGTTATCTTTATGCGTAAAGTTTCTACGTAAAATATCAAGACGTCTGTCGAATTTCATCACGATAAACGAAGTGTACAATATGATATAGGGTCTATGAATAGTTATGGAGATATGCAATATCAAAGAATGCATTTTTCTTCAGTATTTGACTTATTTTTTGCAAAAAGTTGAATTCGATAAACTTATATCGATTATGAAAAATTCATTTGCTTTAATGCAAGTCGAATAAAATTATAAAAACCTTGCAAAAATTGAAAATACAATTTTGTTTCAAGGTTTTTATCATTTTATTTGAGTTGTATTCAAGGCAGGAATCCAGCCATAAAGTTTTTGCTACTAGCTATGACAAGACATGATTCAAAACCTGACGGACCCTGCAATTGGATGCGAAAAGTCGTGTCGGCCAGAAAGGTTGTAGAAATACACGGCAGAATACCAAATAAAACTCAAACCGGAAGGTTTTTAACGGCCGTGAAACCTAAGAAAATTTTTTTACTAATAAATTAACCATCACGCTTTTTCCCCATTCATCTGTCTTGGCATACCGCTTTTGCTTCATCCACTTTCATACATCTTCCCAAGCGCACGCTTCGATTGTTGAAGAGCAATCCTCTCACATTTTTTATAACAAAATAAAGAGATTTGTAAACTTCTTTTTCCATGTTTCATTCTTATTAATTGATCTAATATATCCGAGCGCTATGTCATCTTAGCTATTCCCCTTATTAGACTGTGCTATTTAATTGTAACAAATGTACAACGCGATACTTTAAATGCATTCAATTTATATTTTGATATATACATTCTTACTTTATCTTCTAATCTTGTTGAACTTTTTAATACGCCTGTATTAATAAAGAGTTTAAGACACTACTAAGCGGTTTTTTCCATATCTTACTGACTTCTCGGCAGTATAATGGTTAGAGTTTCCACCTTTCACAAAGGTGAACGGTGTTCAGTACTCCTTCGGGGAGATTTTTATTTAATTATTTATTTTTCCGAGCAAAAAAACATATATGGGGTGGTGTATTACACCTAACACTATTTTAAGCTTACCACGATACATACACTTCATTGACCTTGGAACCCGCGCACTCCGTACATGTGCGGTAATGAATACCTGTAATAACTTGTTAATTGACAACATAACTCTGTAATAACTTGTTAATTTATAACAAAACTCTTGATTTTTTTTTGATGTGTAACGTGTAATCTGTGGCAGTGATTTCGTGAAAATGGACGGAAATGCGTAACTAAATAAGACGCGTGCAATTTCAATTGACCAATGAGCGCGTGCGATGGAAAAAAATCATCGTTTATAAACAACTCAATTTCCAGCAAGTGCCATCACAGCGGCGACGCACACTTCCAACAGCCAACGCTTCTGATTTTGTATATATGCTGCGTGGCTGGTGTCAAGCGTGTGGATGTTGTAACTTTGATATATTTTGGCTTATATCTTCGAAACTATCCAATAAATACTTAATTTTTTTACATAAATGTAAAAAATAACTACCCTTACTACATTCCCATATTTTATATAATTTATGTGATTATTTTTAAATATTTATTCAAAGTTTTCGTACAATATGTATGGCGGCACACTACCGCCATCTATGAAAATAAATAAAAACATATAATTGACCATACGACACATACAAATTTTGAATTTTGATGTTAATTTCTGTTGCTGCACAATTGATATTTTTAGTTGTGAGATGTCAAATGTTACACATCATATGCGACTATTGTAAGGCTTGCTCGTTTTTTTACATTGTTACTACTTTCTCAACAATAAATGGAAAATTCTGTTTTTATTGAATTTTGATGTCATACACTGGGAATTTTTAAAAGCATCATTTACGATGTGTACAAACTTAACTTTAAAAATAAATTATAAAATTCGATCTGGAAGTTCTGGAAAGGATTACCTGTTCTCTTCCGGTTAAAATTTTCCTGGATCAGTATTTTGAAACAGACAAGCTTAAGATGTAAAAGTGACCCATTTTTCCCTTTAGAAAATCGATTTTCAATAATTAGGTTATGTCCCGACGGAAAGCGTTCGCTTTATATAATTCCATTATTTAAAGTAGATTTTAAAATGTGAACACAAATCTAATTAACCAGGTCAATTAATAGAGAATTAAAAGGTAACAAAACGAAGGGTATAATCAGGATACAGCCTCTTATCTCCCCTAATAGAGATTAAATCAACTGATAAGCTGACATGCGTGGGTACTCGTTTGCATTTTATGGGAAATTCACACGACCGATATAATATGTACTTCGAATAAGAATGATTATTTTTGGTTAATATCAGCATTTTTAATGTTTAGAAATTAAGAAATTATTTAAAAATAATAAAAACATGGCATTCTTCTCACAATAACACTTTAATTAAAAAAAAATAATTACAACGTTGTCGATGCTTACTGAGTACTCTTCAGTTATAAACAGTTTATTATTGAAGATGACGCAGTAAGCGTCGAAAACGTTATAATTAATCAAACATAATAATTTCGTTCGAAATCACGGCTAAAAAAAATAACCCATAAAAACATAATTATACTCCCTTTCTAATTTACTAGTGGAAACTGGTTTGGCGCTTAACCTACGCGTTGGGCTTCAGTCGGGCTACACTACGAAAGGGAGTATTAAAAAATTTCCAAAAATCCAAAATTATACTATAATCAGATTTTAGTGTCTACCATATGCGAAGGAATTAACTTACAATTTAGTAAGTAGTATGAAAAAACCATTAAAAATTTCTAAAAATTCAAAATTATAATATTTTTTTTTAACGAAAATTTAATAGATCTCTTCGATCGTCGCCACGAGTCTGCTTTCAAAGTTTCAGCTAGATTGGATCACGGGAAAAGGGTTAAAAATCGATCCAAAGTTTTTTCTTTTTTCGTCAAGCAAGCAGACGCTGCGAGTTAAAAGAAAGGGAGTAAAAACAAATTAAATGGGCGGATATGGGGCTTGAACCCCGGGCCAGCAAACCCGAACCGGCCACTATACGTATGTTGCTATGGCCGCCTCTCCGTTTTTCGCCAAAAAGGTACTGTAAATATATATGCGAACCAATATTATGTAACTTTTGATGGGTTACAGCAATTTTTTTTTGAGAAAAAACAACCCTGTTATTATTTTTAATTGAGCTCTTAAAAATCTATCAGCGTTTTGAATTAAAAACCAAAAAGTATGATTCTGTGAAGCGTCAAAAACTCTAACACTCTTCTTTTTAAAATTAGGCAATACGCCCTTAAAGAGCGATTTGTGCCATTTTACAAGTTATACATAAGGTGTTGCTAAAGAAAGTTACCATTAATTAATATATTTGTCATTTTCTAAAAAAAAACTCTAGCACTCTGGTTCGTAATATTTGCACAGCTATCATATTTTAAATTTATAGGTCAACGTAACGATTATAAGTTAAATACCTCATTTCTATGACAGTAGGTCAAAAAATATAAAATAAATAGCAATACTAACAGTTATGAGCAGATGGAGTATAATTTTATATTGCTAGGCAACTTACAAGGCGAAGCAGCCATTATTGGAAAAATATAATAATATTTTCTATAATTTGAACATTTCTATCGTCATTGGCAACAGTGACAGGAAAAAATCAAGGTGAGCTGGCAATAAAAAAAATAATCTTGCAACCACGCTCATAAATATTATAATACACCAGGAGCGTGTGCTTCATGCATTAAAAAAGTCCAGTTAGTACAGCAATAAGTGCATTCATAATTCATCACACAAATCATAATATTCATTCTTTTCAAGATAACAATATGTGTTCGTTCCAGCCCCGGGAAAGAGACTGATCAATGTATACACGACTCTCAAATCTCTTCCCGGATCCCGGCTGGAATCCACCGGCAAATCGAAAATAAAATACGACGATTTTAAAGTCCACCTTTGTCGATGATTTTATAAACTGATTCTTTTATCGTTCGAAATAAGGATTAATAAAACAGGAAATGGAAATATAAATTGAGCGACCAAAGGGAAAATTCTTCAAAAATAGCGACCAAAAGGAAAACTGGCACGAAGATACGTATTACTGATTCGAAAAATTACTAAAACTAGCAGGAATTAAATTACTGCTAGGCCCTGCGGGCGGCTATTGTGTTTGCTGTGCAGCAAACACAATTGTTTACCTATGCCTACGTCAGCCGCTTCGCGGCCAATTGTATCTGGCAAATTTCCACTTTTAATTAGGGTAGTTTAGATATAATTAAGACAAAGTATTTATTCAGTATTTCTAAGCGATACATAAGTCAGAGCGGAATAAACCACAGTTCGTTAGGTAGTTACCTACTCTCTTCTCTTCTCGCAGTGTTGATTACTTTTATACAACATTATAAAAAACCAAAAATGTAATTAAAATTTCAACGAATAAAATATTCTCGACCGTAAAAAAAATTTGATTCTGCCAGGATTCGAAACTGGAATCCTCTGATCCGTAGTCAGACGCGTTATCCGTTGCGCCACACGACCCAATGGGCACCACGGCAAAATTATTGTATACAAATAGAAATCCAAATGCAGAAACGTACGACATTGCTTGGAGTAATTATAATATAGATACTCTCTGACCAACTGATCCGAATAATGCTAATAAAATGCTCCCGATTTTCTGAGAACTTCTCCCTTTTATACCTCCTCGACATTTATTTTTGTAAAACAAAATATAAAATAATAAATATCACGTGTGTTCCAACATTTCGTCATTCAACATTTTCAATAATTAAATTGTCGAGTTCTTACATAAAATAATAAAGAAAAACACAATTTTATTCAATAAATAAACATGTCGGTACATAATATAAAAACAGTTTCAATTTTGAATTCATTTTCATTATATACTGCATTGCCAAATGAATTATTAAATATTTTGGAGGAAACAATATGCCTAAGACAAAATAGACGGCATTGTTCTCCTTTACCTGATTTCCTATTAATTCAATCCTAATATATCGTTTCTATATCAAATCCTTACCTACCTAACTAAAATGCAGTGCGAACGCGATACCTACCAGCCGCGAGTTATTAGCATACGACAGCTGTGCGAATCAGTTGAAATATAGAAGCCTCCCCGTGCGAATCAACATGTAAACAGCAATTATTTAACTTGTCGACTCGAGTTATCAACCTGAAAAAATACAGCGTATTTTCAAAGATAAAACGACTCAGAGAGCAACGTTATTAAAAGAAACTAAACGCAAACGCGGGAGACGTTCCTGCGATGTGAACCAGCCCGGAAGTTAGCGAACGAGAAGGAATGAGGAAGCGTGGAGGAGAGTCCGTGCATTTTCCTCTCGCTCATCCTATCTTGAATTTCTTTTTGTGTTCCGCCATCGCCACGTGCCGTGCACGTGCGCGTACATATTTATTTAGGTAGGCGTAAAGTTTATATGAGAAATGTCAAGACACCTGTCTAATATCAATATTTCTAACATAAAAGAGTTAAGGTTATTATTACGATTGTTAGAAATATTTAACTGTGCCTAAACGGTTACGGATACATTTATACGAACTGTATGTTTTTCCGAGATACAATTCACGACGTTTCGTTGAATCCAGTTCCGAATGACAGTCCGCTCTATACCTCCGCGGGTATAGGTCATTCTCCTGATGACGTTGAATACGACTTCAACGAAACGTCGAGAATTGTCTCTCGGAAAAACATAAGGTTCCTATAAAATATCCGTAACCATTTACAGTTAAATATTTCTAACGTTCTTCTTCTTTTTATAGTCCGTTGAGTTACGCTTGCGCCAGTCTCTCGAGTTATGTGGCCATGACATGCGACGTCTTCCTATGCTTCTTTTACCCTATTTCCTGATGATGAGTTAGTTTAGATTATATTTTGGTTTCCTCATATGTTCGAGACTGTCAAGCTTTCTTGGGCACTTTTTGGTCTTTGTCCATTCGCAGGAGGACTTCAATATTCGTCACTCTATCCACCCACGAGACTTTGATTTCTAACATTATTCTCCTTAATTTAATTGATTGAATAAATTAGCAGATGTGTGCGAAACGAACTGATTTTAACGAACTTGTAAAAAAATATTAATATATTGTGTAAAGTAACGTTAACCATAATGATCACGATTGATATGATAACGCAATATGGAAATGCGATGTAAATATACCATAATATAATTGGATAATTTGTATAACGCCGTTTTCATAAAAAATTCACCTGAAAGAAGCTTCAAGTTATGTGGAGACATAGTGTGTATGATTGTAAGGTTGAAACGTACTACTAAAACGCGACGCGACGTGACGTGTCGACACTTGATGCGAATCGTGCATATTATACAACACGCCACGTGATGCGACAACACGCTTTGCTAGTGTCATGGAAGGACGGAAGTGTATTGACGTGGCCATGGATTCACTGTTTAAAGACGAGCTGGATGAAGATTTTGAAGAAGATTTATTGCAGATTTCAGGGATATATTTTATACAGAAACAGTTGAATAAAAAAATGTCTTCCCAAGCATTATTTCTAATACTATGATAACGGTATTGACCTGAACTCATATCATATAACACTGGGTACCGACTGTTTCACAAATTCAATTAATTGCCCATCTGACATTTTAAACAAAAACGAACAAAAAAATATCTATAAACCAAGAATGTTCTTGAAAACTGACGCGTGGTGTCGGGTGTTAACAGGAAACACACTACGTACGATGCGTCGGGTGGCGTGTGTGCCCCCTCTCCCGGCAACACGCCGACCTGGATCGACTGGATCGTGGGAGTGCGTTTCATGACATGGCGTGTTGTCTATTTGTATCTGATCATAATTAATATATGAGATTGATAAGTAATGACATACGTGGCGTGGCGTCGCATTTTAGTAGTAGTAGTTTTAACCTTTATGCATACTGTTCACTGGGAAGGAAGGAAGGAAGGAAGAAAGGAATGAAATTTATGTTCAACATTTTAAAATTACATTTGTTAGAAAATAGTTGCGCAGTGTACCTAACTGGATAGGTACAAGGTGTGTATAATGTTTTATTCAAAGTTTTAAAGTAGGTACCGTACAGGTATTGAACTCACATTGTGTTTACCTACCTATCGGGTCATATTTTTATTTGTATCTATTTAATTTTCGAACATGAGTTTCTTTAAATATGTTAAAACGCAAGTTTAACTTTTATGAATAGGTTTTTTTGTCGCATGTTTTTCTGATATTTTTAAGATGAATTACACATAAGCTGCGAATAACTAGAATTTTTGGGAATGCAAATTAAATATAATTTGGTTAATATTCTACTAAATATTCCTCGCGCAATTATTGTAGGTACCGTTATCCACATTTTAATTATGGTTAACGGAAACTATATTAAGTGCAGGATTATTTAATCTATGTATTGCACGCCACTGAAATGTACGTATGTATGTAAGGGAGATACGTGTTCGTAATTTCACAGAAAAGGAAATAGACACGTAGGTGTGTATATTCGGAACTTTATGGATGTTCACAAGTATTCATGTCACGTACGACAGATGGTGTCGCCAAAAAATAAATTTACCAGCGACTTTTAAATTTTTTTCTTCATTTTCTTTAAATATTTTCCTAATCGCATCGTAATTTATTTTGTTTCTTTTTCGTGAATGGGTTTTCATACAACCATTGCTATTCTAATACATCAATGATATAGACGAGGCAGAGTCTTTGGCCAATTGCAAAAAACCCTAATTTCAGAGGTAAATTCAATAGATGTGTCGGTTAGGTAGTCATTCAAGTACTGATGAAGTGGTATGTGGGAGTGTGTGTGTGTATGTGTGTAAGTGTGCGGGGAAATGTGTCACCTCGCAAGTTTACCCCTAACAGAGTTAGTAAACTGCTTAAAATGAAAAATGTCCAAATCTGCAAAAGTAATGTTATAGGTGTCAAGAACCTGGTTAATTATACGTAGTAATTCAAGAATACTGAGCCAATTAAACCTGTAATATTTCTTTAAATACGCGCAGTACGAGAATAGTAGGTACATAATCCTGCTAATTACAAAAAAAGACAGTGGACCTCAGATATTATTAATGGAGCACCAATTGTGTAAAGAGACTCGTGGTTAAAATTTGTATTTATAACTAACTAACTAACCATCACGCCGTTTCCCCGCAGGGGTAGGCAGAAAGGATTGAACGCCACACTCTTCTATCCTGGCACACCACTTTTGCTTCGGCCACATTCATACATCTTCTCATACAAGTTCTACGGTTGTTGCGGCTTTTAACGGGGCCATCCTCAAACACTTGTTGTATCTGTTGTTGTATTTGTATTTACGAATAAGATAAATTATAGATGTCTCACAGAGACTATTTATATGGAAAGTATATATGGAAGTCTTTATTCAGCGTTAATAGGGCTTGTATTAGAGCTGGCTTAAATGATCACTTCCCCGGCGCAACGTTCACTCATTCCACCCAAGATCAATCACACATCTATCAAATCGTAGATGCCATTTATAGACCTCGTTTACATTATTTAATACAACTACGCTATCGCCATCTATGGTTGAAATTCGTCGTTTTCATAAAACGTTATAAGGATGTCACCCCCGGTAAATGTTTTTTTATATATTTTTTTACTAGAGTATGAAGCAATATTATTTTTAACGTGAGTATGATATTCATCCGAATTATTTAACACTAGCTTACCTGCGCGGCTTCGCACGCGTAAATTTTTAGTAACTTTTAGTCAAATTTTATCAATTTGTGTATTAACCTTAATATCGACGGCTCCTACGTATAATATCGTAACCCACAAATCGACGATTTTGAGTTCTTTGTGTATACACATGTGTATTTAATTATATCTTTAATTCCAAGAAGGAAAAATAAATATTTTGCAATAAATAACGTTTTATTATTATAAAAAAAAAAATTTTTTTCGTTCTAGGAATTAAATATATAATTAAAAACATATGAAATACAGAACAAACTCAAAATCGTCGCTTTGTGGGTTACGATATTATACGTATGAGCCGTCGATATGTAGATATGTATCGTCGCCGACTTTTTAAAAGAACTTTTTGAGTTCTACTTATCTATAGAAAGTATTTAATAACTCTTACCATTAAGGCAGCATTCATAAAAAAACGCATCGCTCGACCATTTTTTCGTCGACTTTAGTTGTAAAATAGGTCACCACGAAAAGCCCTTTTATTTTAACAGAATAATATATGGCTTATGTCTACCCTGAAAGTCCACACTCCATTTATAGACTAATTTGTATTCACAAAATCTTTTAAATATGTTCTAAAAACACAATTACTGGATTTTGTCTAGAGGAATAATCATCATCATAATTGTGTTTTTTTAAATTTTATTTTTTATTTGTTAGAGACACTAACAGGATAATAGGTATATGATGCTCTGTTAATAAACATTATAGTGAAGACTATGCTTATTATCCCAATTACAAGTGTCTTCGGCACGCTCTAGTAACATGTATTTTTGCAATTAATTATATTATATATTTTGTGTTTGAGTGTAGTGCGATTAGTATTTAATGAATGATTGATTTAATGGATCTATAGGTTCATGTCATCGTTTAGAAAATGGATGCTGTGTATGAGTGAGTTTTTGAACGAAGATAAGGTATCTGCAAGAATATCAGCATCAATGTTAGGGTCAGCACAATACAAATTATATGTGCGATACAACCTTGTGATGGGAGAAAAGTAACCGATATTATTAGTGTGCTGGCTTATTCTAGAGAATTCCGGGTTTCTTATACGGGGTTTAACATGCAAATTTATATCAGATAGAGAGAGAGAATCAAAAGCTAAATATAATAAAAAAATAGATAAATAAATTTTAAAAGAAACTAAAAATATTTTTATTTTTTAATTCAATCAATCCGATTAAAATACATTTTGAAAATTTTCTCTTAATAGAGAGGCAAACACGCTAGATTGCTAGATACAAGAGACCTTAGTCTATTTTAATAGATCAGATACACGGAACGAGAGGTGTTTACACACTGTGTACATTTGCTACTGTTTACCAGTTTGAAGAATAATAGTTGCTGGCTAGGAGAAACTGAGGGCGACCGATTCTTCTGAGAAACAGGTGATATCTGGATATGTCTCTGAATCTAGTTCGAGGCACAGTATACGTGTTTAAAAATCTGACCATCACAAAATAGGTCAGACTTAAATCGTTGGTATCTCAGAAAATATATGACGCAGGTAAATCTTAATGGTGAGTCATTACGTGTTACTACTTTCTTACTATCACGCCGTTTACTTGTGGGGGTAAGCAGAAAGGATAGAGCGCAACACTCTCCTGTCCTGACATACAACTTGTTGAGGCTTCTAACGGGACCATCTTCCAGTATCTGGTTAATCTGGTTGTGACACATCTTCCGCGATCGCCCTCTCTTTCTGGCACCATCAACACTTGTGTTATATATCTTTCTTGCCATTATTTCCTCATTCATTCGCTCAACATGCCCAAACCATATGAGTGATCCTTTATTAATTCTATCAATATGCTAAATAAATAATAAATAAATAAATAAATATAACTTTATTCCAGATCAGCTTTACATTCATTCCTAATATCTTCGTTCTTTACTCTATCATAAATGGATTTGTCACATTTACGTCAAAGGACCTCCATCTCCACTGCATCCAGTATACTTTCTTTTCTCTTCTGTCAACTCCAGGCTTCAATTCCATAGATCACTTAATTCAAAAAAATAAACAGTTACTTTTTAAAATATAATAATTGTTGTTATGATAATGATCTCGGCTTTATTGGAAAAATCATTTACATACACGCGATTTTTGCAAAATTTTTAAGCATTGTTCTGGTGTTAGTCTACTCACGGTGAAATGGCAAAGCGAAATAAGCAAAAATCAGCTGTCAGCTGTCAAATTGGCTGTCGCTGGGAAAAGTGTTGCTAATTCGAAAAACAAACCTCTAAAAACATCGTTATTTAAACACCAATGGCATAAAATTCGTTCCAATAAAGCCAATACCACGATTAATATATATTTTGCTTCATTTTAAGGTTTTACACCCTAAAAAACATCCTTTACGCGATTTGGTGCATTCGACTGTGTTATGTGACTCAATTGCAAAAATTTGAAAATGCACGTATCGAGGGAGCTTCTATTCGATTAGTTATCGGTGGACCTAAAGGTGACGGAGGTGACTTCGTGACCCGTGACTTAGGTGTCAATGCATCGCCCGTCCAGTTCGTAGTACGTAATATAATCGTTTTCCTATACCATAGAACGTTTCACGGAATATAAAAAATGATAAATGTCGTTCAACGTAAATTTCCGAGATATCTATCAAAAGCAACACGGAATGAAAATTTCGCTTTCAATTTCAATTTCAAAATTCACCAAAACCTTCGCACAAAGATTTTAAATCTTCCAAGCTCCTAAAATATTCGACATTCCAAACACAAAATAAAAAACTTGTAGCCATAGCTTCGCATATTTTTCTTCAAAAGTGAAATTCTGGCTCCATGAAAAGGGAAAAAAGCATGCGCAGAACCTTCTAAAAGCCAAGATATAAGAAAAATTTGGAAAATCTCCTGCTTACATGAACCCATATTTTAATCTTTTCAACTACTTTTAAATATTTTCTTTTATTTAGTATCCAATTTACATATTTTTGTTAATGTCTGTACTATAGAATTAACACTATTATTGAATTTGTTGATGCTTAATTACAATTATTATTTTTTTGGCGCTAAGATTTATTCAAATAATAACTGCTCTATATAAATATTCTTGCACGTGCACTGTATCTACTGGAGGAGCACTGTTTGCTATATTATAGTAAAATACTAGTGTAGCAGTCAGGGCATCAAATGTAGTGTTTACTTGGCTGCCAAGACCCTCAGCAACAATAATATATATACATATTTCATATATGTATATATATTTGTAAACAATATAAAATGTTTGTCATCTATAAATATGTGTAAACAAAATTTTTTATTATTATTCTAAATTTTTAAAATTGGTCAATTTCTTAGTTTTATAAAGTCATGATAGAAAAGGTTGTCCATAGAACTTAGGACAACCTTTTCCGAGTACGATTTTTATTTATTTTTACCACGCTTATATTATCTTCACCTGTTTGTTCGTTTATCTGTTTGTTTGTTTATGTTTGTCTAGACCAGCCATACTCAACCTGCGGCCCGCCAAGTTTTTATATGCGGCCCGAAATATATTTATTATCAGGAACGCGATTAAAAAAATAGACATTTAACTTACTTACTTACCATCACGCCGTTTCCCCGTGGGGGTAGGCAGAGAGGATACAGCGCCATACTCTTCTGTCCTGACATACAACTTTCGCTTCGTCTACATTCATACATCTTCGCATGCAAGCTCGACGGTTGTTCAGGCTCCTAACAGGACCATCTTTCAGTATCTGGTTAATCTGGTCATGCCACGTCTTCTGTGGTCGCCCTCTCTTTCTGGCGCCGTCAACATTTGCATCATACATCTTTCTTACCATTCTTTCCTCGTTCATTCGCTCAACATGCCCAAACCACCTGAGCGACCCTATTTTTATTCTCTGTATTAGACATGTACTCTGTGTAGACAACTAAAGTTTTGAATATCTTGAAATACGCTTGAGACTATAAAGTAGATAATTACATTACATGAAAAAATATTTTCTTTTAGGAACCACGCTTATATTTAAATGTACTTGAACATAAAAAATTAATTTTCGGACAAATATTTTCGTACAAAAATGTTTTGTCCGAAAATTTATTTTTTACTTTTCTGTACATTTAAATGTAAGCGTGGTTCTTAAATGTTTTTTTCATATATATAACATGTAATGGAGGAGTAATGTACATTTTTTTTTCTATTTTTAGAAAAAATCTAATGATCGTTAAAGTATATATTTTTAATTATTATATAAAATCATTAAATTAAATTAAAATCTGAGATAACATACCCCTTTAAAAATAATATTTATATATTTTTATTAATTAAGAAACGAATAAAACAGTTTTGCAAAAATACACATTTATTTTATATTAATTAATTATTAATAAATTAATTTAAATTGAAGTCTATAATTTTATCATAATAATTAAAATAACTAAATGTCCTGTTAAGGTTGGTACCTAAGTAATGGATGCGTCAGTCTACTCTGCGTACAAAGTACATGCAGCAATGAATCATAGTTCGCTTCACGCTCATCTCTGTACTCTGTAACTTTCTTTCAAGATGAATGCCATAAGTTGTATGACGTCATAAATGTCATCAAATGATGGAGTTATGTAAGGATGTAATAATTAAATCCAAAAGATTTATTATTGATGTCTCGTAGAGACGAAGCTAATCTTTTTTTGGGACGTCATTTTTGGGTGTTCATAAAGCTAATGACCTATCGTACCGCTGGCTTAAGTGATCAACTTTATACAATGTATCGATCATCAATTCCACCCATATGTATAAATTTTTGTAAGTTGTATATATGTTAAACTTGGACACCTTGTTACATATATGAGTTGTATTTTTACTACCGACACCTGTGGTCGAAATTTGTCATTCCCGTAAACCAGTGCAGGTATCGCCGTTGGTAATGAGATATCTATATTTAAAAAAAGACTTGCATACCTACTTTCCCATATAAAAATATGACCTTGTGAGAAATTTGTATTGTATCTTGATTAATGATGTTCCCCGTGGGATAAAATCCAGTATTGTGTTCTTGAAAATTTTTAACATACTAAAAATAAAAAGGTTCTCAGGTTTTCACGGCCGTTCAGAATCGTCTGTGTATAGTTTTCCGGGATATTCTGCCGTGCATATGTGATCTCTTTGGCCGACGTTTCGGATCCCATTGCAGGGTCCATCATCTGGGCTGATATGATGTAGCTGATGGACCCTGCAATTGGATCCGGAACGTCGGCCGGAGAGGTCACATATACACGGCAGAATAGCCAAAAAAAACTACACACAGAAGAATACTTAAAAAAATCTCGGAGTAAAGAGTAATGAATTTTACGAATTTTTGAGGCAATGTCACTGTTTATTTTTACCTACAATAATAAAAATTCTAATAATAATTTATATAAGATATTTGTTAGCATTAAAATAATTGATTGAAACAAATAAAGAATAAATTTAAATTAAGATTTTTTTACATAAAAAATCTATGGTTGCTATAGCTAGACCGCATTCAAAATGAACACAAACGAGGAGTACTTTCTAGTAAGTACGCAACCTTTTTTAAACTGTAAAATATATATATATATATTTGGAATATCATATTGAGGCTTGTTATACGGGCTTGCCAGGCAACTTTCCCCGGATTTCTTCCTACGGGACAAAGCTAGGGAATGGTCTTTTGATTGTGGTCGACCTAGCAAGGTCAATTAAGTCAAGATATGAAATAAATATATATCGTATCAGTATTGTATTTTGTGTGCGATGATTAAACGATAAGTGGAAATAATTCCACCGGCAAATAGGAGGCGAGTTTCAAAATTCCCTAAGTCCACTTTAATCGGCTTTGAGTTGTCCCACACTTTTGGATGAATAATTTTACGCTCTACGAAACTAATTTGTGCCATTGAAATTTGAATCATATTTTTCTGGGTTTAATCATTTTATTTGACTTGTATAAAAGCTATTGAATTTTTAATGTTGGAATGATTTAAGGATTGTCCAAAGGTTGACGGAAGATAAGTCAGAAATATTGAAAAAGATGAAACCTTTGAAATCGCTCATCTCCATAACTTTTGATATTAGGACATAGATGTTTAATTTTTTCTTGTACATACATAATTTAGGCAGTAATCTACCTGTTATGTATTGAGAACTACTATAGTCGGGCCCATACAAACTGACGACTCCGGTCATAATAAAGTAGGAGCCAGCGACCGCCAGGCTTACGTTATAGTATCAAACTTGAAATATTTACTGGAGTTGTACACTGTAGTAGGTAAGAAGGTTAGGATATTATGACATCTGAGCAAGGGGGATTTTGGCAGATAACAGATAATACAGCTACAAAAAAGGGTAACATTGATGTAAGGCCATTTTTTTAATATATATTTTTTTCTTTTATCAATATAATTAATCTTTAAAAAGTTTAATTTTTAAATTATTATTACTATAAAATATTTTTTATTCATAACTAGTCGTAAACCCGTGAAAAATCACGGGACATAATAATTGCGTAGCTTGAGCCGGGCGCTGTTTGACGTGTCATACTCGGCTACCGGCGCCTCATTAGCGGCTAGTCAGTGTTGTTGTCGTAATTCCACCTAATTCCAGCGAGTAACGGACAGACAGACATTCGAAATTGGGATAGTTAGTGATTATTCAGATTTTAATGTTTTATTTCAATGTTTTTTCTAAAATATATGTTTACGTAAAAGTCATGATTCAACGTACTCACTACACGCGCCTGATATATACTAGGAGCATGCAGTGAGATCGAGGAGCATGATTTTTTCTAAGTATATATTTTGAAAAGAAACCAAAATAAGAGATATATCTCGTAATATTCCTATCACAATAATTAACAGATGAATATTGAATTTCGTTTTTTTTTCCAAATATATGTTAAATAAAAGCCATGCTTCTTGTTCCCACTGCACGTCTCTGATATATAAATATGTAAATTCACTTGTCTCTAGTAATAAGTTATACCGTACTGCAACCGTTGAAATAAATAAATAATATTTTACATTTTTGTAATAATAAACAGAATCTATTCAACTGTATTTTTCTTTAGATGAAAATACCTCCGTATAATAATTTGGGAGCAAAGTGGAATACTAAATTACGATTGTGTAAATAAGGACTCAGGGATTTTTTGAAAATGGCCATTCAAATGTTTATCAATGCGTGTGGAACGTTTGCATTATAAACAGTACTTAAATATAGGAACTAACATATTAAACGAGTTTGTTGGAGGTGTGGTTCTTATCAGAACTGTTTAGTGGGTGTGTAGTAAGGTGGAATCTCAGATATTTAAATAAATAGCTTGTCTTCGGTTACTAAAAAGAATTCTTTTTAAATAAGTGGTAAATTAACTTTATTTTGTAAGTAATATAATTGGGTGGCAAAGGATCCATTAAAAGGTTTTTAAATAAAATAAAGCGAGGAGTACATCGGGTCTATTCTAATTTGTTTACTTTATCTTAACAATCGTGTTTTGACCGCCACTAGAGATCTTTTCATATTTATTAGTTTGCAATTGAGTTAGTGTGGGTACAGTGCGTAATACGCGCATTGTTTCGTTGTGTTAAGTTTACGGATACAAGAGGGGTTTACAACGAAACAAGGCGCGTATTACGCACTGAACCCACACTAACTCAATTGCAAGCTTATATGAAAAGATCTACACGCAACATTGTACACTTCGTCAATTTTGACGTGATGAATTTTATTAAAATTGATATATTATTTTAAAAGTTGGAAGAAATCAATCCACTTCACACACATCTACTGATTTCTTCATCTAAAGTGTCCAAATATTAAATTAAAGACGATTTTTATGCTGATAATAAAAATATTTAGGTACATTTGATAGATGTAAAAGCGTGCAGTGAGTATATTGAAGCATGACTTTAACGTTAAAATACATTTAAAAAAATCTAAATAAAATATAAAATGTATATCTCCTAATCCTCCTATCATATTACGACTTGTTTTCTAAAATATATATTAACGTCAGGGGCGTGCAGTGAGAATACTGAAGCATGACTCTTCTAAGCATATATATTGAAAAAAAAATACACCTAGGTATATCCGTAATATTCCTATCACAATAATTACCATGTCATTCAGATTTTAATATTTCATAATATTTAGTCAGATAAACATTTAATTTCGATATTTTTTCCAAGATATATGTTTACGTATAAGTCATGTTTCAATGTTGTCACCGTACGCGCCTGGTTTACGTAAAAGTGAGGCTTCAATATCGGTACTGACTGCACGAGTCTGGATAAACGTCTCGACATTTCTGATAGAAGGTTGGTTATACGCGTAAGTCCATAAAACAGTATGTGCCGTTTATTTTGTCTCAGGATATTACAACGGTGTTGTTATCCTGATAATAAGGGGGTATGATTTATACCCCCACTCTCAGGATAACAAGGTTGTTATAATGGTCCCAACACGGAAAATATTTTTGTAAAAATAATTTGATGTTTTGATAAACGTAGTATTATACTTCGCGAAGATATATAAATGGAAATAGAGTAGAAATTAATTATACAAGAAAAAAAATTAATCCACCCTGGTGGACAGTCCAGTGCACAAGTTGGTGACCGCGGATTTTTTGCCGACAAACGACTAATATTTTTAGGTAGCCTTGGCGTACTTTTCGTAGACCATTTAGGTACGTAGTCATGTCATTTGTTGAAAAAATCGATTTCACATTAGACCCACATTAACCACTAAAAAAGTAATTTTTTTACCCGTATTCAAACAATAAAATATTAGGAAAAATTATTTTACGAAACCTTGATTTCGCTTGACGTAATGTCATTGTTAAATTGTTTATTTTTGGTTAGAAATTTAGTTGTGTGATAAATTGAAATATTATTCGATAAATATAATAATTTAGTAAGTTAAAACCAATGAGTACCTACCTACCTTTCTTTTTACAAACATTTATATGGGTTTTAAACAATTTTTACATTTTCTATATATTTTGATTGTTACTTCACATCTATTTGTTCTCCAGGTAAAATAAATACCAACAATGAAGGCATGCTTTATAGCTGTATTTGTCTACAAACGTAGTAACGTGCCAATGTACAATACTGTACTTTAGAATATTTATTATAAATACGATAATGCCGACGCGTATCTTTTTGTTCTTGTCTGATTGTACGAAGATGTCAGATTCAGAAAGTAAAAATTTGGGAGCGCGGGTTCAAATTGCTGTAGGGTTGCCAACTTTTATTAGAAGAAATAGAGTATATCTGATTTCAAAGGAGGAAAATAAAGAGTGCGGACTTATAAAAAAGAGTATCATTTATTTAAAATTTTTGAAAAGGTATTTTTTGCTACTTTTTGCAGCACGTAACAATTTTTCATTATTTTTAAACGAATTGTACGACTCCAAACATTCTAACTCTAAATTAACATAGATCAGGAGCTCATTCTTAATCAATTTCAATGAAGACCTGTTCCTTTCTTCCCGCCACTTCACATTCATGACCGAAAATACTCTCTCAGTAAATGCTCAAGTGGCGGGAACGGAGAGTGTAAAGCTAACCATTTTTTTAAATAAACAAATTCGTCAGGACATTTTTTAAATACCTATGAATTGCCATTTTTCTGCAGTGGATTTTTGCATAAAATCTGCGTTATTTAACATTTCGCCTAGTTCTTTTAAAATTATAACATCATAAACGCGCGACTGGCACTATTATAGTAAAAGTTGTGTAAAAAAGAGTATTTTAGCGTCCTCTATTAGTGTTATAGATTATAGAGTACGCCTACATGATATAGAGTACAATACTCTATTTTAGAGTACGGTTGGCAACCCTAAATTCCTGGCCTGTTTAGATTCTTTTAGCGGAGCCTCATACCACTTTATTAATCGAAATCTTGAAACTGTTTTAAGGCATTGCAGATGTATGTCAAGGTGCATTATTTTTATTTATTTATATATTTATAATACCATCCTCACTTAGTTGCCCGTGCTGGGGAAAAACAATTATTTCAATATTGAAAAATAAAATTTACTGAAATGTTACCGCGAAGCGACCACTTTACCGATTTTTTCTGCTAGTAATTTATAACTGACCCATGTAGGATATTATTTTTTTCATCTAAACCCCCAAATGTCAGAGCAATCGATAGTAGTTTGCGAGACCTAGATTTCCTAAAATAGGCAGTCTGATACAACTACCTTATATTTGTATTTATATTTGCATCCGACGTTTCTGTTAAAAATGTATAATAAATCAAATGAATACTTTTGTAACTAATAACTATAGATAATTTGTTTAAACAAGTGCAACACTTAAATTCCGTAACTGATAACACTTACAGGTTTATATATCGATTGATATCATAAACGCAACATTCACCAACGTTTATATCACAAAACTGAATGAATTTGAAGAAGTAAAAAAACCTTTGAAAACTTATTTATTAAACACCACAGAATACACTTTGTTTGACACTGTTTTCACTACGCGGGAACCAGAACGCACATAAATGCACCCAACAGTCACAGCGAGCGTGTTTTGTTCAAATATTGCACATTTAAACTTGTAAACACACGCTCGCAAACGCAGAATGCGAGATAACCGGTTTGAAATCGAACTGACAGTTCTCGGCGCGTGTGTCACTGTTGAATTACTGATGTAAATAATAATAAACTTTGTACGCGAACGAACGTCCGTCCACCGCCAGCCAAGTCCATTCACTGACTCATTCAGTGATTGAGATTGGAACTTGTAGTTTCTCTGACGATTACGGCGGATTAAAGTGGTTCTCAAATATTTCATTACTGACTACTGTGACGGTGTGGTCTTACGTCATTGTGCGTAAGCGAGTCGCGGTTTACAAGTTTTGTATTATCTGTTAATTAGCTTGAACGCGTCACGCATGTTGCGTTGGAATCTTTTATACCTAGTTGTAACTAAATATGTTCGACTAGTTTTTTAGTGTTAGTATGTTAGTGTAATTAAGGATAATAGTTTGAGTAAATTCTCATTGGTTTGCGTCATCTCAAGGATAAAGACATACAATATTGTATACTTCGTCAATTTTGACGTAATGACATGTGACATTTCTCATAATAACTTTACGGGTATTTACTGTACTGTAACGATGTCGTTAACCGTTAACGTTAGAATATGATTCAAGAAAACAGAGAGGCTAGTAAAGAATGCGTGTCGCATCAATATTTTTACCATTATCATTTAATGTATAAAAAATGTAATGTAAAAAAAAAGTAAAAAAAAAAAGCCAATTAATACTAAGTTGAAAACTAATAGAATATTGTAGCACGTGATAATTATTGTGAATTTGTTTACACAGCTTTCTTTTAAAACACCTTTTAAGAAAGTAATTCCAATATATTGATATAATTTCCAATAACTTTCACATTTTTAAACCATAAATGATAGTAAAGTTAATTCCAAAAACTTATTATATAAATTATAATATTATCACAAACCATTCTCAAATCTTGCAAAAATATTTGTTATAAATTTTTAAATCGAATCAAATGTAATGCAAATAATTTTATTGTATTTATTTCAAATATTTACATATTTTCAAAAAAAAAATATCCTGTCATAAGTACTAATTTTTTTTTAAATAAATTATTAATGTATTCCTACAAGACCTATTATCTTTTTTGCAGATATTTTTCTACACCCTTGTGTTAGCCGACCAACATTCGAAACAAAGAATAATTTCATATTTAAAGCAGATTACATCTTAAGATGATAATTCTTATACGAGAGGGCAAAAAGTTTTAATTAAAAAAAAACCTTATTTGAAATTTGCATTATTTCTTTTGTGAACATTTTAAAAATTCTTCTGCCGTGATAACACTTTTTCGGTACGATATCCAAACTCTTTCATGCTCGCTCATTATTCTTTTTATAATTGATTATTTAAAAAAATTTAGAACCGTGTAAATTGTGAATGTATGACAAATGAGTGGATAAGTGTTAACAAGCCGAATTCGAATGCCGGGTGGCAAAGTTGAAGTGGCAGTGGACGGGGCATCTCACAAGACGAGACGTGACTGAGTGGAGGCCTCGGATTGGAAGACGGAATGAGGGGAGGCCAAAGATACACTGTATTTATGACATACAAGCAAGAGCGGACAAATAGTGGATACGAGTACTATCAGAAAGGAAACTTGGAAAGGAGTTGGCGGAGCCCTATGTCACGTACTGAGCGTAAATGATGACATATGCATGGCAAGCCGTTGACCAACTTTAGTATTCGTTTATGGTGCAGTAAATTGTAGCATGTTTCTTTTCCATGGAAGCGGTTTGTGATGTTTCAAAGAAAATATTATTGTCAGACTAGTTAGTTAGTGAGATGCGGGTCGATTTATTGGTTATGGCACTCCAAAATATTGCTGTTTACCGACACACATGATGGTGTGCAACATAGCGATATCTGTACGAGAAAGAGACAAAGTTATATGAGTCCTTCATGCTAGACAATAATGCAACATCACGTATCGCTTATGTACACCGTGCGCGAGTATTATTGTTCAAATTAAATGTTAATTTAAAATATTGATAACATTTATTATTAAGCCATTTTTAAAACTTTCCAAAATTTCTTGGCGATTATCCATTAGGTACATTAATATCATAAAATATGCTAGTCGCTTTTAAAGAATATTTATTTTCATTACCTTACTAGTTTCAGCTGATGATGGATATCGATAAAATAACTCTGCATGATTATTATACAATTATTGTAATCTGAGATTCTCTGTATGATTGCAATTATTGTATATATTTGACCTTACATAAACATAATATTTGCCGTCTCAACGTCATGTATAGGTAATAAGATTATAAAGATAACTAGATGACTACGCACACAGCAACAGCACACATGCAGCTATCATGGAATTCATGTACTTCATTTTGTTTTAATCATAATTGCATTTAATCATTGTATGCGGTGGACGTACGTTGTGTTGCGAAATCATATAAATTTTCCATTTAAGGAGCCAAACGTCACAAAATTCATAAAACTGGGAAGACTTCGGTGGCTGGGTCATGTGGAGAGAATGTCCGAGCATCGAGCACCAAAGTTCCTGCTGAACTCAAGGCCAGTAAGGCGAAGGAGTTTAGAAAGGCCAAAATTAAGATGCTTAGAGCTTCGGAACTGGAGAGAGCTGGCAGTGGACCGAGATGAGTGGAGGAAAATTATTGAGGAGGCTATGACCCACCAAGGGTTGTAGTGCCAAGAATGATGATGATGATAAATTTTCCAAGGGCGAGCAGTAGATATAGCAAAAAATCTGTGCTTGAATAATTATTTCTTTCACATTTCTATTTTGGCAATAAATTGATTTTGCTCGTTAATGGTCAATTTTATATAAATAAATATACGTAGCCGCAGCGGTTTATATGTATGTTTGTTAAGAATAGAGATGGCGACAAGATCGATAAAACCGTTGGTCAAATTTTTTAGTTAAATATAAAATAGTTAGGCATCTGAAACTACTCCCAAATAACATTTTTTTGAAGAAACCTTCCATTGGCCCATTTAGGGTAAAATTATCATTGTAACGAAAGTTATTGTAGCGGGAATGCGTGTAGCGAGGCATGCAGCGAAAATGCGAGACCACGAATTGCACTTGAAATTAGTTTTCAGTCATATCTAAATATAATAATTTCGTTCGAATTTACGGTTAAAAAACTAAATTACATGGCTGGAGAAAGACTCGAACCTCGGAAGCGCGGACGGCAACGCGGCAACTACTTGCCATATCCACCGCCGATTAAAAAATTCGTCAAAAAGCATGTGGTATATAAGAGCAGGGCTTATTTAAGACGCGATCTTTAATTTAAGACATTAAATTTAAGATTTAAAAGAATTAAAGAAATTAAACGCGACATTAATTTAAGAAAGTCTTTGTTGGCCTCAATTATTTTAAATATTCGTAAAATTAATTTAAACTTACACTTACAGAAATGTGTTCTCTTAAGTATGAGTTTTAATCCTTTTTAATGAAGCTCGATTAAATAATCGACAATGAACAGTGTAGATTTTTACCAAATTCTTTGAGCGTCATTAATAAATAATGAGTGTATTTAGAGTATTTAGTGCTATAAGTGCTAAGTCAGCCAATTGAACAATTTTTTTCCAAAAATAAGTTTGTCATGTGTATGTCAAAGCAATATTCAGGCATATTTTTTTAGTAGAGAATCTCTATGTTGACGCAAGCAATATTGAGGTTTTTCGTGCAAAAAGGGCATATGTTCATATGGGTAATTGTAGTATAATAGTTACCTTGCCTGGCCGGCCAACCTGTTTTTAATATTTATTATCATAATTTCCTAAAATATATGATATGATATTCATTATTTGTTTCAAACAATAAAAAAGTAATTAATTATTAACATTACTAAAAAATAACCGCGTGTCCATAACTGCTAGTTTCGTTGTAACATTTATGTTTTTGTGCAAGATGTGCCTATATCACTCTTATTTTCTTCATTTTCTAACAGAAAACTGCAATTTAAGCGTGTTAATAAATGTTTTCTGTAACCAAATGATCATGATGTTAAAAGTTATTTATACCTATTTATGAGATCATAATAACCAATCCTCTCTCTTGTACAATTCACATTTTTGACATAGGCACTTCTAGCACTAACCCCCTGGTGTACATTGTGTGTATACAGTAGAGCTGGCGACAAGATCGATACAGTCGCACCGTTTGAGAGCCACTGGGGCAGACGGAAATAACATTTGGGAAACAAAAGTGTGCCGCCGATTATTATCGCCACACGGCAGGCACGCTGAAGGTGTGCGTGTTTACAAACACTCCCATGCGGTCCATATTGGTTATGGGCATACCGACAATATCCATTATCTATTTCAATGGTTGATTGTGAATAAATATCGGTAATAACGCGTCTGCTCAAATTATATGAATTATACAAATATAACAATGAGGCCGAAAATTGTAGCCTCGTAGCATGGACTATAAGGGCCGGTTGTTTTAATTCAATTGTTTCAGTTGTAAGGGGGGTTGGGTCACAGAGGAAGAATGTCTCTCCTCGCGATATTTGTTGTTAATATTTTTTTTATTTTATTATTCAATGTTGTAACAAATGGTGAACCACTGAATACTGACTACAGCACAACGGTGTCACCCAAGGCAGGATCAGTCATCCATGACCTTGTTCTCTGGAAGATTATATTACAATCCATTATGCACTGGAACATTACTTTGGAATCGTCTAGAACGATCTAGACTCTAGAACAAATCTCTTGAAGGAATTTATCCATAAAAGGCATCAAGCAATGCGAGGTCAGACAATTCATTTATGACAGTAACAGATGCGACATCTCAGCATTAGAACCCTACGAACGAACACTGAACGGAGTTTACTAGAACGTGATCAAAGCAATAGGAACAACCTTAATTAGTGCGAATTAAGCAAGTACAATAAGAAGTGTGTGAAATATTCTGTAGACATATCGTCCACGCATACATAGACGTGTTTCGGTATACAATACGTTCTTTAAGTGCCATGACCAAAAAATTAACCTGTACAATGGAAAGTTCTTGACCAATGCATTAAGTATTATAACAATAAAGTCTTAGCATTGCCAGAGAATATTGTCTGTGAAAGTGCAACATTGCGTACGTGCCAAATCATTATAAATACATTATTTTTTTACTAATTTCCGTTACCGATTTCCGTTACAAGAGGTACTGATTGGTGAATAAACATTTTTGAATAGATTTTGTGATAGGAAATGAATAGATCTTGTAGTAGGAATACTAATAACGCAAAATAATAATTTCCCAAAGCAAATGCAATCAGTTTGTCTGTACCGAGCATTATATAAATGTGCTGATGGATTTGGCGCTAACATTGTGGAAATTTTTCATGATGATCAGTAAATTGGGTAAAAAAACAAAAACTACGTTATCTCTACACGAGTTTATTGAAAATTTTATATTTAATTCTCAAGTTACGAGAGCATCAGCATTTTTCATCGACTGGCGAAGTATTAAACTGACTACATTCAAATATAGATTTTTTTACATGCATTATGTGGAAATACAAAGAATGAAAATTGATTTGGTATTGAAAAAATGAGCTTGAGTTACTGGTGTAAAGTCGATTGTAACGGGAATATTGAGAGAAGAGGAGAAGAGTTTGTGAAAGTAGTTGGATGCCCTAGGACTGGAAACTGTAAATCAAAGAATAATATATAATGTAATGGTGCAAATATTTAAAATTAAACATGGATTAGTACCCAAATACTTTGACGACAAGATGAAGCTGAATAAGGATTTTCATTCCTACAATACAAGAGGAAGCGACAACATAAGACTACCAAAGAAAAAGAAAAATACCTCACAAAATTGTATGAAGTATAAAGGTATAAAAATCTTCGTTAGCCTGTCAAAGGAAATTCAAAACATGGAGAATATAAGGAGGTTTAAACTGAATTTTATTATAAAAACTTTTAAATGATTCGATGGAATGCAATATGTCTAAGTGAAATCATATATTAGCCCACACAACATTACGTGTGGAACTAAATTATTAAGATAAATAAAATAAAATAGAAATAAAATAAAAAATAAAATATAAGTTCTAAATTCTATATTGGAGTTTAGTCAGTTTAATACTTCGCCTGTCGATGAGAGATTCTGATACACTCGAAACTTGAGTAATAAAATTTAATATTATATTTAGTTCATGTAGAAATAGCAAAGTGTGTTTTTTTCTAATTTAATGATCGTTTCTAACTGGTATACGGAATGCTACTACCAGGGTATTGCCGCATATGAAGTAGGAATTTATATTGGAGACACTCAGTGCTGAAAGTAGGTACACCAATTTAAATACCTTGGATGCATGTTTATTGCTGGTGCAAATGAAAACACTGGTGTAACATAAAGAATGAATATTGTCTGGTTCGTTTGGCATTCAGTTTCAGTCTCGTGATTTAAGAAGGAAATCAAATGCATAAGCGCGCTTTACGCCAGGCCTGCAATATTAATCGGAAATAATTCTAGTTTGTCAACATCTCTTTAAAAAGGAAATAAATAAGCTGATAAGAACTGGAGATGTAATAAGGCTAGACAAAATTAATAATGAACACACAGTCACAGACAGCTTTAAGGTAGCATAGTAGCTTGTCGTATAGTAGCACTTAATATAGAGTTATGATCAGCACATCATGAAAAAGATGTTCAGCATCACTACAAGATCAAGAAGACACCGTTGCGAGAAAACATAGCTAAAAAATATAACTTTTTGGAAGAATTAGAAGACTTATAAGTTCTGAGCAGGCGCGTGCAACATTGAAGCATGACTTTTTGCCAAATATATCTATATTTGGGGAATAAAATCGCAATTAAATATTTCGTCATAATCGTAGAATAACGACGCATGTGATTTTTCTCAAGTTTGCAGGAGAGCAGTTTGAAGTTTTATTTACATAACGACACTTTATGTCATAGCTCGATAACTACAAAAGATTTTCCTTTGAAACTTGGGTTAGTTATTTAAAGTTGATACCTTTCAAATCTCGAATATAGTCAGCGCAGTACAACGATGCACAGCGCAGTACAGCGATTTTTATACATGCTGCATAGTTCTACGATCGCATATCAGAACCGTCGTTATACCGACTTCGTATAACGACGGTTAAATTAATGAGTAAAAATACACTTTTTATATACCATTAGATGGCTTCTTTTTTTTACTTTTTAACAATCCACAAAAGTAAATATAGTATTTTTTGAACATCCGTCAATGTTCTACGATCATGACGAATTATGTGGCAGAATATCATGAAATATTAAAATAGGAGTGATGATTATTACGATAGGAAGTTTACGAGATATATCTTTACTTATAATTATTTTTTAATACACATGCTTAGAAAAAAGTCATGCTTAAACATGTACAATATAATACAGCTCTATTATTTTCCTCGTATGCACTAGTTAGTAAGCATTTATTAATAACTCGGCGTCATTGAGGCGGAAAAAAGTTACGCTAACGGCGTGGTGGGTCATTATGACCCTCTTACAATTTTACCCAGTCCTAATTATAATAATTTCATTGTTCGTCCGTCTGTCCGCCAATCTGCCTTGAGCTTGATCCCCGGGCCAGCAAACCCAAAGGCGACAACGATAGCGATGTTGCCACCACTGCATGCGCGTGATCCGTCAAAAATACAGTACAAAAATAACTTAGCAAAGACGCAAAGTACTGACGAAGACACAGTGGTTTCGAAACCGGTAGACGTAAAGTTACTACTCCAAGTGGTTTATACAAAGTTTTAAGATTAATGATTATTAATAACTTAATTACGTCCAACCACAAAGTGAACGCTATAAATATAAAAAGAATTGTTCATATTTCAGATTGATTTCGCAGTATTTTTTTAGTAGCGACTAATTAATGTTTAATTAATAACTAATTAATGTAAAGATAATATTCAAACAAGAAAAGATCGTCATTTTAATGAGTTATAGTATTCTATAGGTGTAATAGCGATGAAGATATGATTATTACTATAACGCAAATTAATGGAAATATCCTGTTTAATTTTTAAATAATATTATTAGTTATTTAACTACTAGTGTCGTCTTAAGAGACAAAAAATATGCAGTGAATAGGTACCTCGAAATTTAGATTAGAAAAAAAAGTAAAGGTATTCCCTTATTGTGATTAATTTTGAAAGATTAGGGAAATAATATTATTATGTACTATCTGGCCTATGCGTCACGAACTTCCACATACTATTTGAACTGATTAATTTGATTAACTTCTTACCACTTTCATCACTGCTTCGCTATTTCCAAGTTTCGCCGGTACACTAAAATCGCATCACGTATCGCTGCTCTCGTTAGAGTTTTACATTTCGGAGTCGTTTACCTCGAGAACTTAAACACAATACTCAAAAAACACGCGGCATTTTTCCAGCCATTGCATGCTCGTGAAAACTACTTTTAAACCATTTCTCTCCATGTATTTTTGCTCGTTTATCTTTGCTGCATGTCTGTAATTTAGTAAGTATGTCACAATGGTATCCTATGGTGAGCATAAACTTGCTGAGATAATGACGCTTATTCAATAATAATCCTCTACAGACGATGTCACTCAAAGTACAAGGTTTGATAAGATTAATTTAGTAAAATAAATATATGTACATACTAGCTGTTGTCCGTCAAAAATTACTTTTACATTTCGGTTCATAAAAAATAAGTATTTATTTATCTATAACTTCTTTATAGTATAAAGTATTTATACTATAAAGAAGTTATGGACGTTACACTAAGTTACTATGGACGGACAGTCAATGAAATTATTATAATTGGGATTGCATAGGGGAGTGCGGTAGTGGGACAGCACCATCAGAATAAAAATATTCTCTACACTCTGGATGAAATGTCAACAGGTTAGGAGATTTTTTAAAAATATTTCTGATCTATCTTCTGTAAAATATTACCATAATAACTTATATGGAATATTAAAATTTCACAAATTTTTTAAAATTTTATTATAAGAACGCAATTATTGAATTTTGTTCACAGAGGGATAATCATTAATTATGATAAATTATAAATGTCTCACAGAGACAGCTATTTTATTTTATTTTTAATTTATTTTTTAACAAACAAACCGTCAACAGATCATTAATGACCCTAATAGATGGCCCTAGAGTGACTAAGTACAAAGTATGAATATTATGTGAATATTTGATATAGTTTATAATACACTTTTTACAGTTAATAAATAAATAATAATGAAAAATAATAAATGAGGAAATAAATTGAGAATAATATTCAGACTAACGCAAATCGCTAAATACAATTTTGGGAATAAGTTCCAGGTTAATAGGTTTTTAGACAATACGCTTTTTACGATAAATATAATTAAACGTTTTAATGATATAATGAATTCTTAATAATATTCAGAAAATAATATCGCAAATCAATTAATAGTTCAATAATTTCTTTTATATGGGAAAGTATATGTGAAAGTTTTTATTGGGCATTTATAAGGCTTACGATATATGAATTTTACAGAAGAATCTACCAGTGGTGGCGACGTCTATATACTGTTGCATGGGAATGAAAAATTTTCAACCACAGATGGCGATAGCGTAGCTGCCCCAAAAATATAAAATTAAGAACTTTCATAAATAACATTTGTACAACATTTATTCCAAAATTTGATAGATGTGTGGTTGATCTTACATGGAGTCGGTGGACGTTACAATGTATAAAGTGGTCACTTGAACCAGCTTTAAGACAGGTCGTAAGCCCATGAACACCCAATAAAGACTTCCATACATATTTTCCCGTAGAAATAGCTTCGTCTCTGTGAGATATCTACGAATAATTTACCTTAATTTTTAAAAATTCATTTGCTTTGAAACAAGTCAAATAATATGATTAAAACTGTGCAGAATGTTGAACTATTTTTTTTGCCAGATTTTAATAATTTTATTTGTTTCACTTGTATCAAAGCTTGTATCAAAGCGAATTTTTTTTAAAGTTGTGCAAAAGAAATGCCAGAAATAATGCCAAAAAATGCTAACTTTGATGTCGCTTACCTCCTTAACTGTAGACATTCACCCAATGTGTAAAAAGTATTTTCTACTCAAAATTGAACGAAGAAATTCCCCTGAAGTTTTTGCTACTAGCTACGAGACACCGTGTGTGGTAAGCTGAGACACCGCTATAATATTAAAAGTTGTTTTAAATAGATAAAAGTGACTGAAATTCTGTGAACTGGTGTCTATTTTGGTGTCTATGAAAATATAATATCTTGAAATGGAAAATTTCCACGATCAGCTCTGCTGGGAGTCGTAGAGTCTGCATCAGCGAAACGTCTCGTACCTGCCCGTTTCCCGTCGACATTTTGCATTTTTAAAACCAGCGGAAATTCTCGTCTTCCGGTTCCGCCGCGCTCAGGGTACAATCGCAAAAGTTCAAAGTTGCTTTTAAAGTTTTCCAATAAAATTAGCGCTGGTGTTCCTTCTTGAATGGTCCGTTTCCATTTGCGGTCAAGAATGTGGGCTTTCCCCGGAATTGAATTTCACCACCAGGAAGTGCTGTGGCTCTGTCAGGAGTTCTCAAGCTTCTCCGGTTGGTGGGCGTTGAAACGATCCTCACAACTTTCTTTTTGATTCATCGGACCCAGTGTTCAGTAAGCTCCTAGCAATATTTTATACCGAAAACGTTAATTTTAATGGATTATTTAAAAGTGGGCATTCAAATAACCGTCGACAGGCCGCGCGTGCCACATGAATCTGGAATCAACTGGACTATTCTCGCAATCACTAGAAATATGGAGAAACTGGTCAAAAATTCTCGATGTATCGCATTTATG
Organism: Agrypnia vestita; assembly: GCA_016648135.1. NCBI lineage: Eukaryota > Metazoa > Arthropoda > Insecta > Trichoptera > Phryganeidae > Agrypnia > Agrypnia vestita. The sequence continues at coordinate 173,682 of JADDOH010001582.1, forward strand.
TATAAAATGTATGTTGTTGTTGTGCTACTACAGCGATTTCACAGATAAAGTGAAAGCGACGAATCAACGTGTAATTAAGAGAGTACCTAACAGGCGTTTGGAAAATAAGTGTGAAAATAAGACGTAAAGAAATTCTGGAAAGATGAACATAAAATGTTCCACAGACGAGTGATTAGTGCGAAATATTGTGAATTCAATTAAATTTGTGTCCAGTGAATTAATTAAATTAATTTATTGATACTTAGTTTCCAGTAATTAATTTGGCTCTCATCACAGCCACGATCGCTTGACAATATAGAAAAATAGGTTGGAACAGATGTACAATAGTCGCTGGGGTCCTTAGCAAGTACTGTTATTAATTCATTTTCGATTCCCAATACTTTACAGGTCCTACTTAAATTATGTGTCGAAAGTGTTCAAGTTACAATAGGCATGATGACAGGTTTTGAAATAACATTATATATTGTAGGTACACGTCTACTATTACCGAAAATAACATTACTTCAGTAATAAACTAAGTTTTTACGCAAATAATTGCATTTTCATCTACATATTTTTAATTTCGCGCAAAAATATCCGCAGCTGTCATTTCGTCTACGTGACGTCAAGCCTCAGTAAACGTTGCATTGTGTCTATGGCAATGGTTCAAAGACACGGTGTTGGGTATTGAGGTGACCGGTGTTTTTCGCTTCTTCGCTCTGACCGGTGTTTGAGTTAAAATGGCGGATTGCACAATTTTATACTTTTATTTTATTGAAAATCTTATTAATGTGAATATTAAAACTAGATCATTTTATAGAAATATTTAGGTCTCTAAAATCACTTATTCTTAATTATTAACGCTGTCATCATGACTATTTCATATCAATATTTTCGGAGATAAGCTACTTTGGTTTTAATTTTTCTATGTTTCTGATTCATCTTCTGTAAAGCATTAAACTAACTTTTTTTCGTTCCAATTAAAGCCGATAAATTTTAATATTTTTTTACTTTAATTAGAATTTTTTTTTTGCAAGGTTTTATTTGTCTTTTTAGACTCGTACTAAAGTGAATGAATTTTTAATACTCCGTATAATTTAATTTAATGATAGTCCAAATCAAAAATTTTGAAATAAAAATTTCAATTAATGTCACCTTTATCCATAATCATTGATATTTAGGACATTATTGAATACTGGAAATTGAATAAATTGATTTAGACCGAGATCTACCTGTTAAGTCTTGCGGACTAGCTCTGTTACATCCTGAAAATCTATATTTTCATTTTGGTTATACTAGTCGTACACCCGTAAATAAATCACGGAACATAATTTAAGAATTATTTATTTATAAAAAGCCTGTCAAACGTCGAACTAAGGAGGCGCAAATTAATGGTTCGCATCTTAGCTAAGACCCGCTCTTATAGTGTGTAGTATATTTTTGACGGGCCATGGAGAAGCGGTGGTGACTATGTCAGCTAGTCGCCGCGTCGCCGTCCGTGCGCCTGAAATTCTAATCTTTCTCCAGCAATTTCTTTTTTTTTAGTCGATTCCAGAAAGTTACGGAAATCTCACAGCAGAGGATAATTCGTCTTTTGACGTTCTAGTCGTCTTTTGACGTTCTAGTATCTACGTTTTAGTATTTATCTGCGTTTATTGGTTATGGTACGTTAAAGAGTCAAAAACTTATTTTGATTGCAAATTGTTTTCAATATTGATATCAGGTTTTTCGGTGCAGTGATAGTGGCTGCATCGCGGCCATCATTGGCCACGAAGCAGTCACCAAGAAAAATGAATATCAATGAAGATATGTTTTAGAAAAAACTACCATAAGTAAAATAGTAGTCCCTTTCATTTTTGTATTTCTTAAGCTTATTAACTATTTAGAAACTAAAATGTTTGCTTATTTAAAAAATTGATTAATTAGTTCCGTGTCAGTTACACTCATAATAAAATCATCGCACATTATAAAATGAAATTGCTGTCGGTCGTTAATCGTCAATTTGCAACAAGCGTTGTGTAGCCAGCCAAGTCGGCCAAACAGCTGATATTTATTAAATTATTCATTTTTAATTATATCGAATCATTTAAGCGATATTTTTCCTTTAATTGTGAGGTCACTTAACTTTCCCAAATATTAATAAATAAAGGAAATGTGTTGACACTTTGAGGATATCCCCTTGCGTGGAATTATAAACCATAAGGTACCTATCTCGTAACGTTAGGAAAAGGCAAAAACGTATTCAATATAATTTTATTTATTGGCTTGTCTGTTAAAAACTGTTAATTTGAATTCTCTAGCATCCTTATGATCTCTTTCACCATGTAAAAAACTAATATACTTGTATAGTGCTTGATTTGACAAGGTCAGGCAGAACTTACACAGTACATACACTATTATTAAATATTATTGCTAGTAGCAGTGATAGCCAAAGGTTTCTATTAGTTGTCGTTCACAAGAAATCGCCAAAATAAATGATATGGTGTTATGATTGTAGTGAGGCGAACACCTGGAGACATCTAACGGCGCTCCAATAACGTCTTCAATGGATATCCAAACATGGAGACGTCACCGGGCTGGTCGGTAATTATTTTATCGTATTGGCCGACTGAGGAAGCGAGAGCTCAGACCGACGCTGACGCGTATATCACCACTTTCCCGGTCTTCAACATTAACGGGAATTCGATTACCCACATTCATTGTTAAAAGTTTAATTTATAAGTTTATATGCTTTTGATAAAATACTTGCAAATGAATACAAATGAATACTCTGTTGGATATGCAAATACTTCACCCTGTATTTTCGTCATATGCAAAGGGGTGCTTTTTTGTTTTGCTTCTAATCTCCTTGTATATGGTTCCAACAGAGCGGATACAAGTCAAATATAGGTCATGTTAAGGTGCAAATTCTGGACTGCACTGGATTGAAATGCATTTCCTGGACTCATAATGACAAAATTTGTGGTTATCGATTGGCCTCCTCTTTAAGCCAACAATAATTAAACAGCTGAAAAGCAACACTCGTCAAGAAAGCGACCAGGTACAACATTAGATTAAACAGTTTTGGAATTACCCTCGTGACACAGATATGCGAAGTCTGAAAAAAAAACAAGATTAGTTCAGTAATGGAAATAATTATCACTCACCTGTTCTTTGTCCTCTTGCGTTCTTGGCCACAGCGTAGCATTCAAGATCACCTCGCCCATGTCCTGGGTCAGTGCCGATTTGTTGGGGTCCTGGAGGCACAGCAGAAGGTCCTGCGGCCTGCCCAGCTCCAGCGCCGTGAGGTCCAGGTAGCACGAACCCATGAAGTCGTCCTGGAGGCCCCAATCGTAGTCGAAAACCTGCGAAGTACAATGCGTGAGTGACGTCGGCGTTTGTGGAATATTGGATATAGAATCGCACTGAAATACCAACTCCCGACAAAACTCTTTTATATATCGCTCGTCTAATTTGTTCGACACTATATTCAGCGGCTTGGATCTCTTCAATTCATCAATCTATTCATTAAAAACTCTTGGATATTCACGTCAGTCATAAAACTTTTTCTTTCTCTTTTTTAATACATCTTCTTTCTTTTGTCCAGACTTCATATATGTAATTTTTATCTTGTATCTTTCTTAAATTCATCTTTTTTCTTTTGTCCAGACCACGTATATGTATGTATATGCAGATGTATTTATCAGACATCTTTATGCTACATAATATCTTTTGCACTTCTTTTTTTTCTTATCTCTTCCCCTTTTTACTAAGTAGATCTGTACAGTCGTATCCATTTCTGATTCCCCTTTTACCTTTAATTCTTTGACTTTCATAGTTTGTTCGTAACTTAAATTTTTTTTTGTATAACTGAAGATATTGTTGCTATATGTAGATATATAACATATCAACTCTGTGGAAACTTGTAAGATGGTATCTATACTATGTAATAATCATGTGTTATCTGATTTTTCTGTGTACTGTTAGTTTCCAATGAATAAATAAATAAAAAAATTACCATTCCACTAGCCCTTTGGCATGTGCCGGAGAGTTCATTATATCAGTTTCATACTGGTATTCGTTTTGCAACTGTGATATTGCTTTATATGGGAAGTGTTTCAGGAGCGACTTGCAAATAAAACACGTAGGTTTTATTACAGTCTAGTTCTGACTACAATTTGGCTAGCTACGGAAGCGGTAGTATTGCGTGTGTACGACTGGCCCGCCGTGCGGCTGTCGGCTCGCGAAGTGCGAGCGGGAGAGATCCAGCTTCCCGTCTCACAGCAACCAACACTTCTGTGAGTGTACAGTAGTAAAAATAATATAAAAATGTTACTTTTTGTTTAGAGATATAGTTAATTAATTTTTCGGTTGCCCTTCTTCCCGAAAATATAGCAGAAGGTTGCCTAAGGTGGTATGGACATGTAATGAGACGAGACGGTGAATAAGTGGAACATAAAGCGATGGCTCTCCCGGAAATAAAATAGGAAGTGGACGCCCTCCGTCGACGGACCAGCAAAGCAAAACTAACGCAAAGAACCCAACTACCCGATCCGACAACTCAAGATGGGCCGTCTAGGCGCAGAATGATTAGGGGAGCCGATACCATCCAAAATGGGAAGAGACAAAGATAAAGCAGAAGACATAGTTAAATAATTTTTCAAGAATTTGTCTACCAATTATCGCAATTCAAATGATAGATCGGTTTCTAAATCTTTCCTATTTTCACTTAGAAGCCAGAGCGACATCAGTGATTTAAATTTTGTTTCAATGTTTATAAATTTTAGGTGCCAGGAAAGTATAATATCTTTGTCCATTGCTTGTTCCTGTTCTTAACTAACTAACTAACTAACCATCACGCCGTTTCCCTGCAGGGGTAGGCAGAGAGGATTGAACGCCACACTCTTCTATCCTGGCACACCACTTTTGCTTCGGCCACATTCATACATCTTCTCATACACGTTCTACGATTGTTGCGGCTTTTAACAGGGCCATCCTCAAATACTTGTAGTACCTGATCGTGCCAGGTCTTTCGCGGACGCCCTCTATTCCTGTTGCCTTCAACATTCGCCTCATATATTTTCTTAACCATCCTTTCCTCGTTCATACGTTCCACATGACCAAACCATCTCAGCACTCCTTTTCTTTATTCTATCTACCACACTACAGCCAGCATTGCATTCACTTCTAATTTGTTCATTCCTCACTCTATCGACCAAAGATTTTCCACACAAGCGTCTTAGTGACCGCATTTCAACCGCGTTCAGTCTACTTTCATTCCTCTTTTGCCAATTCCAGGCTTCACTTCCATACATAAGGGTTGGCACTAGAACGCCATTATGTACCGCTAGTCTTGCTTCTTTTGACAGATTCTTATTGGCCATAATTGCATTTAGTGCACCATTAACTTTGTTTCCCGCAGTTACTCTCCTTTCGATATCATTCTCAGCCTTGCCGTCTCTACTAAACATACTTCCCAAATACACAAACTCGTTCACTTGTTCTAAGCATTCGTTGTTTATAATTACATCACACTTAGTCACTCTTTCGTCTCTCTCGAATACCATCACTTTCGATTTGCTGACATTCATCAAAAGTTCACTCTGCATGCATACATCGGACATCCTGGATACCAAGCACTGCAGATCAGCTTCACTGTTAGCCACTAATACTGCATCGTCTGCGTATAGCAGACAGGATATGGTGAGTCCGTCCATTTTCGCTCCAACTTCTCGATCCTTCAGTTCTTTCATACAATTATGCATATACAGGTTGAAAAGCCATGGTGACATTACGCATCCCTGTTTGACACCTTTTGTAATATCAAACCATGATGTGAATGTCCCATTAATTCTCACGCAAGCACTACTTCCTTCGTACAGGGATGCAATTGCCTGTATGAGTTTACTCTTCACCCCATATTCAGACAAAACCTTCCATAACTTTCGTCTTATCACTCTGTCATACGCTTTTTGGAGATCCACAAAGGCACAAAAAGTTTTTGGTTCTTTGCCAAAAACTTTTCGGTCATCTGGCGCAGTGAGAAAATCTGGTCCATGCATCCTCTTCCACTCATGAAGGCTCCTTGTACATCCCACACTTTTTCTGTCGTTGTCAACCTCACTCTTTCTATCAAAATTCTCGCATACAGTTTGCCAACAGAGCTCAATAGGCTAATGGCCCGATAATTCGCGCAGTCCATTCGCGACCCTTTTCCTTTGTATAGAGGCATGATAACAGCTCTTCTCCAATCCTTAGGAGTGTAGCTGCCCTCTAAACATTGGTTGAAGAGTCTATGAAGCCACGTGAGTATTACTGGACCTCCATCCTTAATGTACTCGGCAGCAACATTGTCATAACCCACAGCCTTGCCATTCTTCATGTGCTTCAATGCTCTTTTAATTTCTTCCACAGTTATTTCATTCACACTGTCGTCACTATTCATAAATCCGTTGGACGCCTCAAAGGAGTCCTCACTCACATTCCCATTACTCTCATTATCCTGTTCTTGGTTTCAGAATTAGTTTTTTTTGTGAATTTTCATGTAACGTTAATCAATTATCCTAGTATATGGTGGCAATTGTCCTGGTGTATGTCAGAATTCACGTTAGTGTTTTAAAATTGCAAATACGTTCATTTGTCTGATGTTTAGTACTTTAAATTCAGAAATCATTATTTTATTAATAACTTTAGAATGATAGTTGTGCTTTTTCCAGTAGATATAGTAGAATTTTAGAGTAACCGCCTCATCCAATTTGTTCATAATTAATACTCGTCTGAGATAGAGCTAAATAAACAATTTTTATTTCAGAATATTTTGAGTTTGTTCAAATCTTTCAGAACAGTGCTGGATTTATGTCACAGAGACATTATTAATCAATTAATGTATATTATAGATATCTCACAGAGACGAAACTGTATTAATTATGGGAAAGTAGGTATAGAAGTCATTTGGTATATTCTATCATGGGTGGAAATGGCGAATGTTACAATTGTGTAAAGTGATCACTTAAGCCAACCAATAAAAAGACAGGTCATAAGTCCTGTTACACCCAAATGACTTCTATACCTACTTTCCCATAATTAATACAGTTTCGTCTCTGTGAGATGAGTTTTTATTTGTTTTTTACCCATTATATTTCAAATATTTTTAAACAAATATATTATTTTGCGTAGAATTGAAAATCATTATTTATAAAATAATACATAAGTATTACTCATACCTATGTATGTACGTATATGCGGGGACAATAGTAAAAAAAGCTACACTTTGCTTACGACGGGAATACAGGTAATATGTTTGAATATGATTATCTGGCAAAGAGTGTCAATTTCACAATTGACAACTGATTTTGAAAGCATATATTTGTGTTTTAGAAGTATTTTCTACTAATAAATCTTCGCTCTGTCTTTAAAATCAGTTACAAAAATGTTGTCTGAATTTCGTCTGTTACTTTTCTGACAATTCTCTCCTCATCCATTCGCTCACAATGACCAAACGGCTTAAGCGAGTCTTTTTAAATTCTATTCATAATACTAATATCAGCTTTACCTTTTTTCATATAAAGATGCAATTGCGTGTATAAATTACTATTAACTCTGTTAACAAAGATTAACCTTTCATAACCTTCTTCTCATAACAGTTAAAGTTTTTTATTTTTCCCAAATACCCCTTGCAGCTCCCATACCTTTTCTTTAATCACTGACTTTTTTTATCAATATCTTTACATGAGAGAGTACGGGCATTATCCTTGGCTTTACCCAACCGAATTTCTCCAGGGTATGCTTGGCTACAATAGTTTAGAGACTAGAAGAAATTATACATTTTTATCGATTGTTGCGCGATATGATCGATAATACTTAAATTATGCAGAGCATTGGTTTGTATGTTCCTTAGACATTGTCAGCATAAATTGTTTCACATTCCAATATACAGGACCAACCTGCCGATGGTTATGCCTGTTGGAAGAGCTACAGCTATGCTGAATAAATAAATTGAAATTAAAATTGAAAAATTCTTCCATATTAAAGTTAACTTTAATAAATTTACCTTTGAGCCTATCACCGAGCGGTACTCTGTCAAAATATTGTGTCAAGCAGCGCAAATGGATGTAAATTGCCAATACTTTTTCCTGTGAAAATTTACATGAAACCCGTAAATTTCCTTGATGTTTTCTTGCGATGGAAGACAAGACAATCGACGTTTAGTAATAAGATGGAGATGAAAACATCGTTGAACATGCGGGTGCGAACAAAAACGTTTGTTCAATTTTAAATTACTTCTTGCTCGGCGCTCCTCGTGAGAGAGAAATATAAATTAGGGATGTGAACATTACCATTTTCAACCAGAGTCGAATTTATTCCGCGAATTTATTTGAATCTATACCGTTTTCATCGAAATGTGGGGAACATTATGAAGTTAACTTCTATGTAACTATGTTAATGACAGTATAATGATGTTTTCTCATGATACGGAATGGTCCGTGGAATGAGACTTCGTAAGATAAATCTCATTACCATATACACGTTTTGAGAATTTGATCTAGATATGAAATCAGAGACCTGCTTGATATTGCTAAAAAGAGACAAAAACTCAAACCCGTGTATGTGAAATAAGATTTCACAACTAACTGCGTCTAGAACCATATACGAGTACCTATGTATATGGTTTGAAACGAAGTAGAGCGAATAGGTTCTAGGTGAAGATAAATTATTAATATTTAAAGCATTAACTTTGTGATTAGACATTATAACAGAGTGTTAGTTAACTTAGTGCATGCTCGTCTCTGACAAGACTAACACGCATGTGATAAATATTGGTGAAAGTTCAACAATACTATGGTTGTGGTGTATAGTGTTGTGAACATAGTAGTGTTGTGATGGTCCTGACGAAGAGACGGGTACGTATCGAAACCGGTAGACCTTAAATCCGGTAGTGGTTTTTACTAAGTTAACTAGCACTCTGATGAAGGTAAATATTTGTTTACTTACAGCTATTTATTCTGAAAAGTTAGATACGATAGTTTTGAAACGCTTCAACAGGCTAAGAGGCCCATTTACTGAAGTGGTTATACCATGAAAACAACTAAGCTTGAATAAATCACGTAGGTAGATTTATTGTGATCTCACCGGCAATCGAACCCAGAACCCTCAGTGTGAGAAACCAGTGTTATTTTCACTGGACTACGAGGGCCGCTAACACGGACACATGGAGACATCTAGCGGCGCTTCAGCGGAACCTGATGGCCGGACCTGCTGAATTGGCCGGCAGGGGAACTGAGATCCCAGACTGGTAGCGCAAGTACCACTACTTCTCTATTGGCGTTCCGGTGGACTGGTTTAGTGTGGCGATTGCAATATTTAAACTCTCGGGGGTTCAATTACCTACATTAATCCCGCGTAATATATGTTAGTCCTTTAAAAATCAAATATCTTCTAATCACATCTTGTGGACCAGAGATACAACTAAGTGTATTCCTTTTCCGATCCGATTTCCTTCGTTGCACAGGAGAGAACAATACCTTAAGCAATCTGAAATATATCAGTATAAATTAAATAGTGTGTGAGCGTAGCCATCCGCATTCCTAAATGATGACCCTGACTGAAATTTATTTCTCAATCAAACTCACTAAAACGATTTCCATAAAAATCTTTTAAAATTCAATCCAATCGCCCAACCAACTTAGTCGCGCAGGAAAATAATAATTTAGTAAACTTTTTTCGTTTTATTTCTGTTCTCTGTCGAGGTAACATTGTTGTTGTAGTGCGACCCACAATTTCTTCCGCGCAGCAAGGAAACAGCCGGGAGAGGAAGATACTTAAAAGTCACCGGCAACGATAGAGGAGCAGGTGGTTTTACACAATTTTGCATATGGTAGGAATTCGGGGCGGCGGACGTGTTTGAATATAATTATATGGCGGAGCGTCAACTGTACAATTCATGACTGATTTTGAAAGCATGTATCAAGAAAGTATGATTTGGAAGCCTTTTATCAGAAAAATAACACGTAAGACTCAACACGACAAAATGAGAAACAAAACTACCAGAAAAATGTGTGATATTCAAGGTGTTGTTAAACAGGAGACATAAAGGAGAAGGTATTGCAAAGAGCATGTGGATCTCAAAGACTACCACTCTTGCCCTAAATGGGAAACCAGGAAACTAGAGTTAAGAAAAATGCTTGGAAGATCCTCAAAAGATGGAAAAACAACTGAGAGTCCACATCATAAAAGGCGGCAAAAACTGCATAAACATGCCCTAGAGCCCTTTAACCAGTATAAGAAGAAGAAACACGTTTATCTAAATTTCGTGCATTGAATGGTGGCGCTATTGTTTCTAATCCCCTAATACGTAAGCAGTGATCTGTTAAGCGTGTTGTTCACTTTGGTATTTCCGCACAATAATCGGAATTTTATTAATATCTGCAGTCGGATTTATTCAATAAATATTTTCGTTCAGAAGGCATCGTGTGCTGACATACACCCTCCTCATGAGATGATGTCCTCCAAGCGACGACAACCCTTCACAGTGATGTCAGTGTCACCATAAATATAACACAATTTAAAAAATATTTGTCCTTGAACTTGAACAATCAACAGCGACGTAGGCAACCGTTATCTCATTCGAAATGTTTCTCACGAGTGTTAAACTTGTCATCCGTTATTAAATTCAAACCAATTAAGAAATGTCTAGAGTTGATGAAGAGAGCAGGCACATGGGACTTGAGTTACATAGAACCAGTCATGATTGTCAATGAACTGAAACACTACCCACAAGCAGCGGAGAGCACGGTTTGGTGATTCAGAATGACTCCGTTTATCTCGGATCTTGTTTACCTGAAATGGTAGCTGCGAAGTAAGTCAAAAGAAACATCTGGATGACAAAAAATGCGATGTCAAAGCTGGATAAAATTTGGAAAAATTGATCAGTAGGTACCGATAGCAAAGAAATGCATAAGTTTGTCTGTTGTTTTTTGCTACCTCTTTAGAGAGGCAACGTAGATTTTGAGAGAGGATAGAAAATAAGACTTGGAAATCTGGTGTTTTAGGAGAATTCTTAGAATTCCTTAGGCAGCAATGTACACTAATGTCAGATTCCAATATAGATTGTCCACTACTTATCTTAGACTAATTCTCAATTATTCAGACGTGCTACGCGCAGAGAATATGATAATCTAGAAAAACTGGTGGTATATGGAAAAATGGAAGGTCAGTGTGGAAGAAGGTGAATTGGAGTGACCAGATTGGTGATGCTACGGGCTGCAAAAATGGTGGAGGAAAATCATCAACAAGTCACAATTCGAAGTTTACAATCCTCAGTATTGAAGGTAACCGACTGGAGAAGAATTTAATTAATGTAACCGAGCGACACGCGAAGCTGATATTTGTATAGTGAACAGGATTTGTGCCTTGTGTTATTCAAAAGGGATCAGCCAAATGATTTGGTAATGTGAAAAATGATAGAGAAGAGGATGGTATGAAAGATACTAGGCACAAGTGTTAAGAGAACCAGAAAAGGAGATCATCCGTGACAGACTTAGGTAAACTAGGTATTCAATTCAATTAAATTTATTTTCTTATATAATATTTACATTACAAATACAAAATTTAATTCACAAATGTTATAAATAAGTTAGAATTAAGCATATATAAACAAGCAAATATTAAACATTATAAAATCATTCACATCAAAGGTGAAGGAGAATCCTGCTTCGGAATACCCTCTCAGAGACATGGAACAGATCGATATCCAGAGTAATATTGTTCAGGATAACTCATATGGATAAACCTACATATTCTCAAACACCGCTCAATACTTGTATCTTAACAATCATGTTTTAATTATACTTAATAATATTGAAAATACAGCAAATTGGTTAGCGCTTGCGCTAGCTGGTCCGATAAAATCTAACTAATGTAACTTGACACCCAATTATGTCTACGAGCAGTGCCTTGCGCAGCGCACCATCTGTCCCAATCGGCACTATCGACAGTAGAGAGTTGTTCTAAGGTAATTTAGACCGGTAATTTGAGCTCCCGTTGCAGTCATTTACATGAATATGAAAATTTCTATAAACCAGACAACAAAGAGGGTGTTGATAAATCCGAATCTAGAAGGTTCTCGGTGCCAATCAGCGCTCATTCCTCGCACGCTCCCGTCTGGAACAGATCTTCCAGTTGGATCAAGCGGACCTCCGCTGCGCGCGCACAGATATCTTTTGTTCCTTGTGTTTTTTTACTTGTACATCTTCACTCTTTCCTCCTTGTGTTATTTTATTGGTATACATTCACCTGCCCTCGGAGCTTCCCTCCGGTGAGGAACAAAAGTTTACACGCAAGCAAATAGTTCAGCTAACGAACTAATAACTCTTCCCCAAAGAATAAATATTGATATCTGGAGAATCGTGGTTAGTTTCAAAATAATCACTAAGTACGTTCTCGGTCTATTTTTTAGTAATTGGATTTCAATTAGTTACATGATACAATCTTATAACATAATAGTGACAGTGATATATTTACACCCGAATACAATTAAATTGTCTGATAATTGATGGAAAATTGATGGAAAACCCATTAATAACATTGGGGGTGAAGGACCCTATCTCTCACCTCTGATCAGTTTATTGAAACAAGCTGTGATCAAACTGTAATCAAATCTAATAACAAATACATCTGCAAAAAACAAAATGTATTCTGCAACAATGATATTCATCAAAAAATGAACAGAATTATATAAACTCTTGTTACATTGCTGTACGGAAACTGTTGTCGTCGAAGCTTTTGACGTAGAATTAAACTGTCTACAATTCTGACACAAATATTTCTTATCATCATCTATTTCTTGCTCGAGTAAAATTCTCGCAGAGTGATTGATGTCTTATTCAAAAACATTGAATTTGGGTAGTTTGAATACTTTGTTGACTTTTTGTCTTGAACAATACCGTCTTCGAAATTGTCCAAGAGAGGTCTATATTATTGCTTTTGGCTGCGACAAAAACAGATATTCCATCCGATATACCCTTTTCTTCGACAGTTCCGCGAAAATAAAAGAAATGTGAAAAGGGGCGACGGGCTTTGTCAGTGAAGTTAATGTTTTCATATTGTAATTTACTTGTTCCCCAAGCGCGGTTGCAGGTTTGTTAAAATATTTTAAATTTGAAACGAAGCGAATACAAACAAGTATTGTATTATAATTTCGAGTTTCTCAAATCCGTTTCATCGTCATTACTTTTCGTGTAATTTTCGTATTCTAAACTAAAGTCCATTCACAGAGTCGAGACCACTGCGCATGTGGATACCACGTGATCTACTGAAATAACTGACCACGGTCAATAGTTGAAAATAATGTAAAACTTCGTTCACACCATAGCATATATTTTATTTTATGATTAACTGTCAAAAGTTGTTTTTATTTCAAAATTCAAAAACATTTTTATATTTTTCTGAAAACCCTAATGACCAAATATAGGTAATAATAATAACTAAATTAAAGAAAACTTACCTAAAATATTTTTAACACCCGAACATTGATCTATGCCTGTCTCAACCCAGATATCTGTAGTGAGACAGGTACAATCAACCAAAAATTTTATATTCAACAGAAATAGAAATAAACAAATAAAATTAATATCAAACAAAGAATTATTAGCAATCACACACGTATGGAAATAATGTTTTTAAGTATTTTGTTGTACAAACCACATTGTCACAAAATTACTTAAAAATCAGAATCAGAAGTCTCACTTACATTATTTATATTTATCACTAAATTGTCTGTGATATTGTCGATTGCGATATTTATATCTCACATGCGCTTTTCTTCTTTTTGGCTAACGTGTTCTATACATTTTTGCCATTTTGCTGAAGTATTAAGCTCAATGCTTTGTTCAAAAAGAATTTTCACGTCGTTTAACTTATGTCAGGTTATTTTTAGCGACGTGCGATTTCACTTGCGCCCATATGAGTTCTATTAAGTTGAGTTCGCAATTGTAAGGGGGAGGCGCAGTATAATTGTAATGTTTCGTGGCAATATTATCGACGACAAATGATATTGATTTTTCAACCAAAATATTGATCAGTAGTGCCTTTACCATAGTAGTCGGATTATGATCAATATTTTTGGAGCTAAACCAAGCTAAAATATCGTTTTTTTATCTATAATATATTTATCTAAAACAATGACTGAATTATCTTCAATATTCAGGCATAATTTTTCGAAGCGTTTCTCGAAAAAATCCGCATTCATTTCATGATGGTAATCCCCATCACCTTTTTGTCCTTCGAACATTAGCAACATTGCTGGTACAAAACCGCCCTCGTTGCCAACATGAGTTATGACGAAACGTTTCCCTTTACCTGGTGTGTTTTTGAACCCAGTTTTTAGACCAGACAAAAATGCTTCCGTTGAAGATTTTATTAATGCGTCACACCAAACCTTCGTTACGGTATGACCAGCGTTCACCCAAGATACATCACAATAATAAATTTTTCTGCCTTCCGAACGATATCGTTTGCGGATATCGTTTAAATAATTTCGGCGCCAAAGTATTATATCAGAACGCTCAGTATGCATACTGTCGTGAGATCTTTTTTCATACATAATGCTAAGAGATTTTAAAAGTTTGTAAAAGGTGCTTCTCCTAAAATTGGGTAAACTATCATCGTCGTTAACTACTTTCAAAATTTTGCCAATTGTTGGAATTTCACTCCAGAAAAAAAAGTTATGAACAATTCGTCTTATCGCAGATTTATCAAAATCGTCTATCTACTCAATTTATTTATATTTTTCATTTTCGGCGATCGCGAATTCCATTTCCTTTGTATTCTTTGATGATTCTTCGTACTGATGTATAGCAAATGCCAGTTGACGTTGTTCTCATTTTTTGCACATCAATTAAATAAATAGATAGATTTTGTTCCATTACCGTTTTGAAAACATTTATAACACATCTTTTTTCTGCACTGGAAATATATGTTTTGAGCCTTTTCTTTACAGGTGATAGTCCCGAACACTTAGCGATCATTGAGCCAGACATCGTATTTTAACTAAAACTTTTAATTTTAAAAACATACACAGATTCGAAACACATTACTTAATCACACAATAACGCCCGCCACTAACGAAAAATACACTGGAATGCATTGGTGAAAACCACCCTTTACGATGCGTGAGCCGACGCTTAGGTGAATTACCAATTTTACGCAATGAAAAATGAAACAAAAACAATTCTGTTTAATTATTTTACTTTTTTTTTTCTTTTATTAGATACATCATTGGAAAAACTACGCCTTTGGGCAATTTAAATTTGATTAGGAACAACTTCACGCGTTTAAAAAAAAAAGCAGTTATATTTTGATAGGGCAGCAAAATTTCTTGATTACCAACTGTGATACTTTTATTTACGTCAGCATTTTTTACGATAAAACTATTATTAACAGTTGAAAAGGAAAGATCGGTATTTCTCGTCTTCTTTAATCTACCTTAAAAGGGGTGGTAAAATTTAATTATTGTGTTATCTCGTTTCTTTTCAATTTAAGTGTATTAGTCTAAACAAACTTGCGGTGAATTGTACTTTTTACAACTATGACCCTTATTCGGGATTTATTATTTATTGTGTTAGCCGCCATCTTGAACTTAGATGGAATTAATTTTTTTAATACTCGCCTATTTTCATCTTTAGGCATTTTTTTCAATATTTCTGTCTTATTTTTTGCAAAAAGTTGAACTATCATTACATTAACTTCCATCGATTATGAAAAATTCATTTGCTTCAATACAACTTAAATAAAATGATAAAAACCTTGTAAAAAAAAATAACACACCGATACTGAAGGTAAACGGCAGACATGGGTGTATTACGACAGCACAGCAGTGATAAGCACTCGTGTAAGAGAAGATATGATGTTCCATCCTACACCAGAATAAATATGTATATGTCTTCTGAAATTTCTATGGAGAAGTTGTAGAAAGTTCTATAAAAAAGTCCGCGACGACATATATGTTAAGGTTGATTCACAGATTGTTAAAATATGAATAAAATATATATTTAAAATTAATATTAATCTGTCGGGGGTATTGTAGGTAATGTTAAATTCTTATAAAAAAAAATTGTTTATGGTCAGGGAATTTTATGTAGATAAAAATTTCTTTTTTACGCAATATTGTTTGGACGAGTATTTTAGATTATATTGATTTTTCACTGATACTCTTATAGTCTCAAACTGAAATCCGCGATGGCTAAGCTGTTGGCTCAGCTAGTTAATAAATAAATGTATTTTTTACCGCGCCCCATAACCGGTGCCCTTACGCAAAACCCTATCACGTGATGTCCACGCGCTGAACATTGTTTACGTCAATATTCTTGAGCCAGCAAACGCACTATAAGTATCAGTAATTTGAAATGTAAGGTATAATGTATATGTCAGTAAATGAAAGGTATAAAAGCAAAGGCAGAAATATCCAAAAAAATATTTTGAATGCAGTAACCGAGGATAATTAACTTATAACCTACTGAATTCGAGATTTCGAGAGGAATTTTCGAAAACAACAATTCGAAATCACTAATTAAAGCAAAGGCAGCAATATCCATTTCAACCACAGAACATAGATTTCAACCAACCAACCTTCAGAATGTTTCACGTGATAAAATGGCCACTTCATACTAAATTGAGAGCTTATGTCGATTGTAAACTAAAACATCTGAAAAAAGATAGTAATATCCCATTATGTAAGTAGCAAAAGCAGCAATATCCATATTAAAAAGTAAAATATTTATTTATACACTTATATAAAGGAAAAATGAGGTAGCAACTGTTTTTAAAAACTTATTTCTGATAAGATATAGCTTTCATAGATTCCAGAGAAGATTCCATGAAGAGTGACAGATTTCGATGTTCATCTAAAAATAACTCAGTGAGATATTGCTGCCTTTGCTTTTGTGCCCCTCAAAGGGAGCTGCGTCTATTTTTTATAATCATAATTGTTTGAACTTTCAATTTGTTTTGTTTGGATCTCAATGAAGATGTTTTGTTACCTTGATGTGTATTGGCTGGAAGGGGTCTTCGATGGGCACGGTGAAGGTCTCGTCCCAGACAGGGTTGAGGTCTCGGTAGATGGTCTTGGACTTGTGCAGCAGCCTGCCCCCAGTCTTGAACTTGACGTACGGGTCGCTGGTACCTGCCAACAGACCTAACATTGCAACATACATTGCAACGTCCAAATGCAATCAGGCCATTAATAATTTGATTGTTGTCATGTGTCATGTGATGTAAAACAAAATTATAAATAAATAAAAATCATACGATTGGTGGATTGTAAATCAATCAATTTCGAGATGTACGAGTAGATATGATAAATTTACAAATATACATCGGAATTAATCCCTCAATGATCAATCGAAATCATTTGACGCGATGACCGCACACTTTTGAGAATTGACGACATATTTAATTTGTTTTATGTTGCCATGCGACATGGATAGCTGTCTATACGTTTGTTTTATGCTGCTATGTGACGCCGACGCTGACGGACAGACATTATGAATTGACAACAGATCTTGTTTGTTTTATGTTGCCATGCGGCACGAGCAGCTGTCCGTTTTATATGCTGCTCTGCGACGATTGAATTATCAACATGTTTCGGGACCAATGGTCCATCATCGGCATACGACGTATAATTAAAATTAAAATTGGAAATATAGACAGTAATAAAAACAATAAATAAATATATGGAAGTTGAATAACTAATAAAGAACGAATGTGAAAACAAAATGCAAAAAGGATTCGATTATTTAATATATATAATTTGATATTAATAATTTCCAAAATTTTTATTTCGCTAACTGTAATCCTGTATTATTTTTATGTAAAATTTCTAAACACCTTGTTAATATCAAAATAATGGTTTGTTTCCAAAAGATGATTTGAAATAGTTATTGTTTTACATCTTAAGTGATCCTTAATTCTATTATAAAAATTTCCAAAAGTTTTATCAAAATAAAAATTATCGTAGTTATCACAGATTAATTTAAAAGCCCCCGATTTTATACAGTGTTTTGTTTATACAGTATTTTGGTTTTATTAATATAAACAAAAATATACTTTGTTTAACGCTATAACTGAGCACGTGATAGAATCGACAGTAAATCTTGTTTGTTTTATGTTGCTAAGCGACACGGGTGGATGAACAGGTAATTATTATACATAGCAATAAAAACATCGAAAGGAAGTTTTGCATAAATCATTCTATATGGGTATCAAAATGGTATAAACTCATATATATAGGTATATAATGTTGTGCTGAATCAATCAAATGAAAAATTGAAAGAAAGAATTTAAAACGGAGTGTGAGATTGCGCAAATGTCTCACTCTCACGCAGTTGTCCTTCACGCTCTCTGGCGCTGCTTTACACTGGATGCGCGGTTAGAAATAAAGTAATAAATTTTAGATTATTTTTAATAGAGATGCGAACACGGAATACGTGACAGATAAATATTCTTACTATTTTCAAACTAAGCTAAACGCTTGTGCTATGAAAACAGGAATAATAAATAATTAATTGCTGGTCTGGAGTGAGGTTCGAACTCGCAACCTTTGGATCATGAGGCGAGTCTCCTAACCACAAGACCAACAAGCTATACAAATACATTTAAAATAATATATTAGCTGTGTCACCTTTACGATACTTATACTTCCTTCTGTCTCATTTGGAGGGCGGTAAACAGTCGCAATTTTCTTTAGATAATCATAAAAATAATTTTCACAGTTATTTTTATGATTGCATAATATTTTTACAGTCTAAATAAATTTATACCACATCAAAAAAAATAAAATATTCCAACATTGAAAAATTGTATTTTTTGATTTTTATTTTTATTTATTTGCTAACGCTCTACAGGGATTTTACAAACAAATAGGTAAAGTGTACATTTATAGAATAGATATATAGTTCAAAGAAAAAAATAATAACATAAAAATAATAATAATAAAGGGGGAAGAAATACTTTAAATACAGATACAAATATATAAAGATAAATATAATGTAAAGTAAAAAGCAGAAGCATAAGGAAAACATAATTCAAAAAAAAAAAAAGTTATAATAAAATAAAATTTATTGATCGTAAGACAAAATATCAAAATAGATAGTTCGCACTTCGCACTTGAAATCAATAAATTCCTCTGAATTTTTACTCTTAGTAATATTTTGATGCTATTAAAACAATTGTCAGTGTTATTCGTTATAAAAATGATTTGATTAATTTTGTATACAAATCAGAAGGCTCAAATTAATTAATTAAACGACTGGCTTGAAAAGGTCGATTTTGACATAATTTGTCTAACAACATGGAGGAAAACGACTTTGTATAGCAGGTCATAATAGACAATAATATTCTAACTTACTTAACCTGGTAATATAATAATAAAATCAATATGTAAGTGCAAGCTATTTCAAGTAAAGTTGGTAGTACTTGGTTAAAACGATATATTTGAAAGTCGGGTGTATCAATTAATACTACCTGGACAGAGACGCATTTTTAACATCATTTTTAATGAAATTTCAACTAGCGTTTTAAACTGTTTATTACATTTCCATAACCTTCTCCACCTTTCAACAAAATCATAAATTCAATTTTTGTAAAATTTCTACGGATTAGTAATAAAATATCAATTAAGATCTAATTTTAATTTCTCGATTGCACTTTTAATTTGGTAAAAAATATAGAATGGACTGAAATAAACTACGGTCCGAAGTGGCCAGATCTGATGAGTATGGAAGGTGCAACAAAATTTTTCGACAAAGGCTGTTGATTCGATTTTTTTGAGTCAATTTCGCGATATGTCGTCCTTGCGATCCAAAATAATCTTGGGTTTGTTTAATATCTTTTGGTCTGGTCTGGTCTAGTTCCCTTTCTTCCCATTATTGCATTAATTTACCTAATTGCTACACTACTGCTCTAAATTTTAGCCAGTTGCAACATCTCAAAATGAAGGATGCTTTTAGAGACCTACCGTGCATAGAGCATAAATTTTTTATGAATTTTGGTTTTGATGTGAGTCCTTTGTTTTGTCCTTTGACCGGGAATGAGTCATTGTTTTTTCTTCTAAAATTCGAGTATCCTTTTTTCATCTGTCATCAAATTATCCAGTCATTTTTCATCTCCAGTTATCAGTTATATATGTTGTAATCTGAATATATTGTTGTCCAGATTCAGATCAAAATACCTTGCCTCCACTCTTTTCCCATCTTCTTAAGGTATCTGTGGACATGGAAAATTGAAGTCCGAACTGCTCCCTCATTTGGCTGATGATTTTGGTTAGATTGGCTTCGACTTCGGACTGTATGACGTCACTATCTACTTGCCATAAAAACGACCACTGTCATTAGTTCCGGGAAGACCGATTACATTTCCATTATTTGAATTCACCCATTTGCCACTCCGCATAATTTTAATTGGAATAAAAGAGCGAGTCTCCCGCGCGTGGCAGAAATGCGCCAGAAGTCAGTTAGTTAATTTATAAGACCCATTAAAGCGAACCAATCCCATTAAAATTACCATCTAGCGCCTGTTTGCGGAACTTGTGTGACTATCGTGACTTGACGTCACGCATGGCTGCTCGTTAGCTGCTTAGTTTACGTGTTATATTTTAACGATTACATTAGAAGCACAAGTATACGATCAAATTTACGAACTCTGAAATTGTTATTAGGCTAGAAATATGGACTCTAAAAGCAACACCGTGAACCGTCGTAATGCATATGAAATACGGTTGCACCGAAGGATATTTGGAGGCAATGGATAGATTTGATCAACACCTTTGATCATCAGATTCTGGAGTGTTAAAGCGAGTTAATTTGAATAGAGAGTTCTGTTTGGGTATGTATCTAATCATTAGTTTTTTAATACAATAAGGTTTTTGTTATATATGTGCTCTTGTGGCTCGTATATCGAAAATGATGGCACTTACCAGCGTGACGCAACCGCTTCTTAAGACATCCTGTCGGTGAGCAAGTTGATACAGAGAATCAACGCAATATATTATACTGAATAGTTCGAAAGAGAAAGCAACAAATATTCGTCATGTTCAGTAGCCTTCTAAGATTGAATGTACTTACCAGTATATATAATGAAAACTTCTGACGTGAAAAGTCTAACTTTTGACGTCTTTAAAATCGGGTATCGGGAGGCAATTGAGCCCAAATGAGTGAGAGTTTTCTTCAAACTAATTTCAAATTCGACTAAAAATATAGACACCGCAGCCATTTTGGTCTCGTTTTAAAGAAAAAGGATGAAAGTTTGTGCCAGTATTGTTACGGTTTTGTAACGATTAGACCTCGCGAACTGTACTATGCACATAAGTGTCTATATAAACGGGAAAATATATGGAACCGAAATCAAATAGTTGTAATTAGTAAACAATGAACATGTCCATATTACCGCCATGTTTTTGAAGACTTCCTTTGTACTTGTGATTGTAAGTAACCAAAGTATCACCATTTATAAAGCCTACTGAGCGTTGTATATTTTCCGGATTTCCACTACAGATGCATTGCCCCATACAACGTTTGTATGTATTCTAGATTCCAAATTCCCAGAAGGGCCAATAAGCTCCAGAGGTAGCAATAAGACATTGAACATCTACCAAAATTTTTCGATTTCTTAATAGCAGCAAAGTATGGTAGACGAAGGTTTTAAAAGGGTGTTTCGTTCCCGAGATAAGCTGCCCGAAAATGTAGGCAATCTAATCTTTCTGATACACGAAAAGGCAAACAGAAAAATCTGTGCATAAAATCTTATTTCATCTCTGTACAGGTATCACAGCACTATATATCACATTCAAAAGTTCAGTATGAATAGATGCGTAGTGCGCTGCCATGTTCAGATCGCAACAAGAAAATATTGTCTGTCCCTCTGGCACGAATATAAAAACCACCAGCGCGACAGAGAGCACACAAAAATAGTTTTTTCGTATATAACGTATCTAGAGTACGAATTTGACATTTAGACTCCGAACGCAATTCAGTGCACTTCTTCTTCTTGTGCTCCATTTGATCATAGGATGTTGGCTATTGAATTAGCTATCATCACTTTATTTACTGGTCAAACCACTGCCTCAGGTTTTAAGATATGATGTTATCCTTCTCCCAGGGCTCCGACTTCCTGCAATCTTTTCCTGCATTACGAGATACAAGATCTCGTACTTCTCTGAATGTCTCAATTATCACATATCAGGTGTTGATTTTTTTTTTCATTATTCATTATTAATCCGAACCATAAAATCTCTTCGTCCAAACCTCCTTCTTCTTCGTCTTCGTCGAACCAAAAAAATCATTCGTAACTCTGTCCACCCAGCTTATTTTGAGTATTCTTCTACAGATCCACATCTCGAATGCTTTTATCAGTAAATATATTCAGTAAAATGCTTTCATTCAGTGCACGCGTTGTTAAAATGTTAAAACACGTTATGGAAAATTAAATAATAATTTTTTTAAATTACAATTTCTCCTATTATCTTAACGTAATGGGAATATTGTTTTTTCTTTATATTTTTCAACCCTAATTTAATCAACCTTTATAAAATAAACTTTTAAGGTGTTTCTTACGTTTTCAAAAAGACATGAATCTAATTTAATTACAATTTTGTAAAAGGTTTTAGTATAGAACAGCAATAAATATTAACATATAATATAAAATATAAAAATATTTTATTTTCATTTTCGTACAAGTACTGTAAACAGCAATGTAACGCAATGCGTATTTTTTTTAACCACACGCGGGTGGGTGAACGTGAAAAATTTACATATATAAATTGTTTTAATACTTACGCGATTGCCTATCTTTTTGTACAGCCTCTATGCATAATAATCAAAAGTAAACATTGAAACTAGCTCAAGGGAAATGTATGTCAAATGAGATTAAAATTTTGCAGTATTTTTAAAATCTTTTTAAGTTAATTCGCATTTCGCGTGTGCTGCATACCGCAATATAAAATCGATATTCTATAATTTGAGAATGTTGCCAGATTGCCAAAGCCATTGAAACATCTATGCCATGTTTCGATTTATAACTGTAGTTGTGAACAATGCAAGTTTCTGTATAGAGTTGGTTTAAATGAAAAATGTACAAAATATAAGAAAATAAATTATTAATGCATGTTGGTTCTTCTTCTTTAATATATCCCTTGTGGGGATAATATTGAAGTGAAAGTTATTTCCCTCAGAGCATCAATAAATATTATTATAATACTTCGATGAAGCACATGTTAACAACATGTTGATAAACAACATTATTTCTTTATTCAGACATATCGTAGATCACTAAAATTTATGGTCATGAAACGTAAATTCCTCGATACACGGTCTGGTCCAATATGTTTGACTTGCTACAGGCTGGTAAATTTTGAAAATTTTTTTTAAAGATCAAACTATATACACTTAATTTTTTTTTAAATTTAAAGGAACATTGTTTTCATTATAAATATGCGAGGTCTCGGTTTCTATTTCTTGTACAAAATAACAGTTAGTTTATGTTTTATAGAAATCTAAACTTATATACAAAGAGGTAAAATTTGTATGTTTTTTTTTTCAATTGATAGAGCAATTTTAATTTTTTTTTTTTAAATTTGTATGTTTGGATGTATGCTGTAATCTCCGAAACTTGTCATTCGATTTTAAAAATTCTTTCACCAATATTTAGAATAGACTTTCAGGGTGGACATTGGTGATATATTATCCCGTTAAAATAAAAGAACTTTTAGTCGTGACCTATTGCACAACTAAAGTCGACGAAAAATGGTCGAGCGATGCGCTACTCTGGTGCATTGACGCTCTGACGCTGTGCCGCTCATTGCTCGTATCGTACCCAAGGCCTAACAAAAATAAATTTCAATTATATACACGACAAACATTTTTTTTACAAAAAATATTTAAAAGACTAGCTGTATAAAAAAGTTACGGACGTTACGTGACGACGGATGGACGGACAGACAATAGACAGCCAAATTATTACAATTTGTTGAGGTGCGTCAGCTAATGCGAGTGTACGTTTCCGGAATCAGAAATTAGGTTTAAAACACAGTGTATAAAATTGTACAGACATGAACTAAACCCCTTCTTAAGGAGAGGAGATTGGGTCACAGAGAAAGAATGTCCTCCCTCGCGAATGTTTAAGGTACATTTGAAATGCATTTACTTCAATCCCCATCTATACCTATAAAACTCAATGTCTGTCTGTCTGTCTGTTCTCTATACAAATCCACACCGTTTGTCCGATTCGATCCAAATTTTGCATATTTATGCTTTGGGACCCAGCGGGTAACATAGGCAACATTTCCTCCCTATTCTCTCACCCCTTTCCCTCCCCCTGACCTATTTTCGATGGGAATCTGAACCGTTTGACCGATCGGACTCAAAATTTGCATACTTATGCTCTGGGACCCGGCGGGTAACAAAGGCAACATTTTCCCACCATTCTCTTACCACATTCCCTCCTCCTGACATATTTGAGATGCAAATCTGTACCGTTTGACCGATCGGACTCAAAATTTGGAAATTTATTTTTTAGGATTCGGCAGTTAACATAGGCTATATTTCTTCCCTCCTCTTGTACCTATTCTCCTCCACCTGATATATTTTTGATGCAAATCTATACCGTTCGAATCGAACCTTCGTTTACCCTCATAAATTTATTTTAAACTTAATCCTTAACCCGTGCAACGCCGGGTATAAACAGCTAGTAGTATATAAAACATACTCGTACAAATGGACGTTTTTTTTAAATTTTAAAAGATTTCGTTCCAAAAAAGTCTCTATAAGTAAAAACGCCTTCATGTAATAAAGCGCGATTTATTTACTAAGACATCATACATTTTCAGAGCATTAAGTTTGGCCTTTTCATAATTGATTCAATTTTGCAACATACAACAAGTTCGTAGTAATTTTTTAAACAAGTTAAACGTATTGAAACCAGCCGTGGCACCAGGCTGTGCCAAGAAATGAACATTAGCTCATGTCTATGTATATATTTTGGTGGCCTTCGGTTAAAAATTTTCCGATTTCGATATCCAAAAAATTTTCCGATTTCGATAAGTCGTCCAATCATTAATAATGGCGTCCTTTTCGTATTGGAAAAATAACATAAAAGTGTGACAGTGGTCTTATAAGTAATAAAATATAATTTATTAGAATGACGTTATTTAGTTTTAAAACAGACATTTATCACGCTATTCATATCTTCTCATGAATATCTTAAAATAAATATAAATTATAAACGGTAATGTACATTTGATAACCCAAATGGTGGTCCAATTAGTAACAGCATTTCTTAATGACCGTTTTTGCTAGTTTGAAATTTGCATTTAAATGCATTTCAGAGAGTATTAAACTGGTTAGATTCTTCGTGCTTTAAATAAACCCGTTTTATTTCACGTGTTTACGGTGGATTCATTTTATTACCGGTACGAATTTCTGCAAGATTCTTGCTAAATACTTAGAAATTATACAACAGGTTATTAAAATTATATATATTGGTACAGATTAATCGGGTACAAGGTAGGTGTTGTGATAAATGGTTGTGAAATAATAAAGTTATTGCGATAGTGGTAAAAAATGTGATACAAATAATGTGAGATATGTCATACATTTTTGGATGTGTAAAATGCAGTGTAGCAAATATTTTACAAGATCAAATTAGTAACTATTACGTAGATTTAACTTGTTTACAGGTTGGCCCAAATTTTGCTACATTGTTTAAAACATTTGTTTAACTTTGTTAAATCTCTCCAGTGAAGATTTGCAGGACCAGTTGATCACAGTTAAAGAGTATTAGGTTGATGCATAACTGCCCAAAGGTTTTTTTGTATTTGACGTTTAATTGACACATAATTTGATTCCTAAACAAGATTAGGTTAGGTTAGGTTAGGAAACTAAAATGCGCGTGGATTGGAATGAAATTACGTACAATTACGAGAGTAAATGGTGTCAAAGAATTGTAAATGTCAACTCTTTTTTATTGCTTAGGTATACACCTTAAACTTTGTGGTTTGATAAAATTATAAATTTCAAAAACAAACTTTGTATATGTGAATCGGTTTCGATACCACTGTAACGGACAACGCACAATGACTGTTTCATAAATTAGATGTGTAGAGAAATCAACTGTTTAGAACATCCATAGGCACAGTGGTGTCGAAACCGATCGATCTTAAAAATAATCAATGTAGTTAATATCTAAGTGTGCTGGTTTTTTGAAATTAACAAAATAATGTAATAAGATGCAAATAATCTTTACTGTATACATTCTTTTGGGCCAACCTGTATAATATGTTAATTATATATAGATAACGTTGTTAGTTCCTATAGTATTCTGCCAAAGATAGCTAAGTACGATTTAAATATATTAAGTTTTTAATAATTATTCATTCCTATAAATATAATAGATGAGAAACAAGACGACAAAAAGAGTTGAATCTGGACCAGGAGTCAACTGGTGTTCGCAATTAAGAATTTTTAAAATTTTTGTGCTGTCATTGGCAGAACTGTAATGTATTTAGTAAAAACACAACGCATATAAGCGTAATGTTTTTCTATTAAATATTTGCGTCAAAAGGATTATTTCAAATGCCTTTTATTTCACTGCTTTCATGCTTATTATATGGATATGTGTTAAGCTATATTTATTAATGGCCTTTTTGCAAAGTGGATTTTTATGATGTCATAAACATGCACATACATAGTTATTTCAAGGTTGTCAAGCCAAACAGTGCAGCGATATTTTATTTAGAAATAATTTTTTTTTTTTTTTTTAATTGAAAACTTTAGACTTAGCCTGTTATGCTTGGTAACCTTTAATAAGACAAATTTACACTAATTGATAATTAACAAACTATATTTAAATGAAAATACATTTCAATTACTTTTTCGAACCCATGACTGCACTGCAACTGCACACAACACAAGTGCACACATTGCAAGTGCAATACAAGACATTGACAAGTGCACACGGTCTGCTTATGAATCTTGATTTTGTATTATGGGGCGAAATGTAACCTAGTCTAAGCAAAAATACATACATTTCTATTATTTTATGTGCAGTTTGTTGTCTATATGAAGTTATCAGTGTGTTACTGTGTGCAGTCATCTAATCGTCGTTTTTTTTGTATTGGAGATATATCCACGTAATTAATATAAGCAAATACTATATAAAAATATACCAACCTCAAAATTATTAGTATTCTTTTTTCGTGTAATATTTAAAAATGAAACATAAAATATTATTGATATTTTTGGTTAGTGTATTAAAATTTTTAATGAAAAAACTGGAATCACAAAAAAGTGTTAATATGTAGGTTTTGTGTATATACAACTTATTAGAAGACGTTTGGGCCTCTTTATGTATGGTAATTATAAGTATTATATGTATCAAAATACATAATTATCTATGTAACAATGTCCGTCACGAATGCTATCAACACGCAACTCTACGTTAAGAGCTGTTTTCATAGCCTTAACTCGTGGCCGAAATATATTTATTTCTGCATGTATATATATATACATACAAAGGATAATGTAATACTCTAAGAAAATGCATTTTTCGAGAAGACTTGCACATTTACTAAAAATATTGTAAATAAAAATTTTCTAACTTTTTTAATAAAAAAAATTAGGTATTAAAAATCTTTATATAAGAAAATTGTGTTTTGATTTGTATACCGCTACGTCATTATAACTACTAACTAATGTCAAGCTGAAGTTCAAACTTGTAAAGGTACGTAATTTTTGACGGGTTGAATCTGGTTGCTACATAATTATTAACTTTTATATTAATATCTTTAATAAATTAGTATCTATTTTGTAAATTGAAATACATATAATAACTCAATTTTTTAATGATTTCTGAATTTTGAATAGGTAATCCAATAATAATGTGATACGAGGTTACTTTTGTATTTTCAGTACCATTTTATTATTTAACGTTAACGGGTCATTAATGATCCTGATAGATGGTCTCACTGTGATCTTCAACAGAGTACTTATATCTTTGGAATAACGTGTTGACATTTAAACAAAAATGAAATATCCAGATTAAAAGTTTTGAAAATAAATTTTATCCTTTTTACCGTTAAATTTCGCTTATTGTCTAAGGAATTAAATTTTTACAAAAATGCATATATAATAAAATTATTAAATAATTGGAATTATTTTAAATTTTATTAAATCGACAGTTATAGAATTTATATAAAAAGTTGTTATTTAAAATTACTTTATAATTATTCTTTTAGCTATTTTTATTCTATTAGAAATTTATTATTTTAGCATTTTTTAAATTGTATGTATTTATATTTCATAACACCCTCATTGTTTATTTTTAATATATTCTTTTTCAATATATGAGCATCTGTACACATCCCTTTATCCAGTGTCAAAACGTTTGAGACTTTTGAGAGATATATAAAATAAGGATGAAGTGAACCATGTGGTCTCGTCTCATCACGTGGAATTTTGAGAATACATCCTCAAGCCTTAAAGTCACTCAAGAGGAAAATTACGAAACCGAAAATTGTAATATTCTGCATTTTTGAAGTTTCATCCTTAAACTTAGGTAGGTATATGTATACTGAATTTTTATTACCTTGGAGTATTGGGGATTTTGCCGTAAAGTTAAATCAATCTGTTATAAGATCTGCTCTCATCGAAGACATAAATACAAACGAATGACTTAACATGCACTAATTTTTACTGTATTTTGGGACCATCTAAAAGCTAACTAACCACCGTAGGCAGAGAGAATAGAACACCACACTCTTCAATCCTCGTACACCACTTTTGTTTCGACCACATACATACGCTCTTTGATTTTGACGTTTTCTGGCAGGGTCATCCTCCAATATTTGGTTTATATGATTTTGCTAGGTGTTTCGCAGACGCCCACTACTCCTGCTTTCTTCAACACTTGCTTCACACATTTTCTTTACCATCCTCTCTTCGCGCGTAATTAACGATGGCTTTCTATTTTATATATACTACGTTACAGCCAGAATTACATTCACTTCTAATTAAGACGAGCGTTGTTACGTCTAGAAGACGCAAGAAACGCGGGCCTCAAAAAAGTCTTAATGTATACCCAGGTAATTGTAAATTATGGGAAGGCAACAACATTGGTTGGAAGAAGGCGTTGGTTGGAGGTGATGTGATGAGGAGGCCAAAGAACGATGAGGGTTGTAGCGCCATTAAAGAGAAGAATCGGAAAGATTACTGTAATAGAACCTCTTCAATTCGACGAGAAATATAGAATATCGTCAAATTTAATCAAGTTTAGTCACCCACGGAAAAGTAATTATTTTTATTTTTATAGTTGTTTTAAAATCTACATTTTTTAAAACTGCTAATTCAGTTAAATTTAAGCATATCAACAGTGTGCAGAAGCGCACAAAAAAACAAAATTTCGACTAAATAATGTGGTTGGAGAGTAACGTTGATGTTTGTTTTATGTTTACAACATAAATGTTTTACATTTTGACTGGGCCCGAGATAAATATAATGATTTTGATTTAATTAAAATTTTGATTGTTAAAAAGTGTTTTCTTTTAAATTTGATATTTTAAAATTAAAGAACAGCTTTTTGTAAGGTAATGTGACTTACTCGTTAATGTTTATGAGATAAATAAAAAACTTTGAATCAAAGAGAAATAAAAAAAAATAGGACTGAAACTCGACAAGGTAGATTGGAAAAAAAAATCAGAATTAAAAAATATGTATTGTTAAAATATTACCTCAAATTTTTTTATTGTCCTGCAATTCGCCGAAAAAAAAAGTATGTTATCAATATAAAATTTGTTTGTCTTTTTCATTTAAAAATGACATTGACTATTTAAAAAACTTTATCTGAAATTGAAATGAATCTTTTTCGAAATGTCTTCCGGAAAAGTACCAAATGCTGTAGGTAAGCAAGAAAGGAGATTCGTAAGATGCGCAAGTCCCTGGCGTACTGCAACGACTATACACATGTTGTATTCGGTGGTATTACGGGGCATGGCAATGAATTTGAGGAGGTGAAGTAGGGTGGCGAAAATGGCAGAAGAATGAGAAAGAATGTATGAAATACAGAAAGTGATATTACGTAATCTTAACTCTTAAACTCTTAAACTCTTAAAATAATGTAAAATTACTGTGTTCTTGTTTGATCTATTTAAGTTGCGACACTGTTTACATTGTTTGTCAAAACTTTGAAACGATATACAACAGCTCAAAGGCATGACAAATTTTGGGAGTCAAAAAACTTAAACTTTGGGATTACAGCAACTCAGAAACCACTTTAAATTGGAGAAGTGGTGAGGAAGAAAAAGAAGAAGAAAAGACTTGGGACATGAATTGTATGCATCTGTTTTTAAGATCCTTTCAAACATCTGCAGTCCCTAAATAAACTTTTAGCCATCTCTATTGTGGCTTGAATGAGGCCCGTTGAAATTCTTAAAGAGTCCTGAGGCATCAAAAAATATATTTAAATAAAAAAAAATTGACGGATCTATTCCACAACTAAAATTATTTTTATTTTCTTTGTTTATAGCATATATTGGTCAACAAATTATTTTTAACATTTTAAATTGCTGGAACTAGGTACAGACTCAAACTATTCTTATAACTTTAAACTATAAGATTATTCAAAAACCTCAAGGTGGTACAAGCCCTTAAGTAAATCAAGGTTTGATAAAAGCCGGGCATTGAAAAACTGAAATTTTCGCCCCTGTCCCCGTGAAGATCAAGACTGACTGACATTTAACATTAAAGGACACTTTATCTAAGTGACATTAAGTTTTCTGGTTAGACGGGCTGGGTTGGCTCGACAGCATAGACAGACAGGATTGGTCTTGCAAACACTCTATCCAAACACTCTCTCAATCTCTTTGTTCGCGTCCTTTTGTTTGAATTTCCTAAGCCCTAAAATCACACCACCGCCAACAGGAAACTGCTTCAACGAAAGATTAAATAATTTATTACGTTTACAAAGGAGTTCAGAATCTTGCACGTGCGGAGTCTACACACGGCACAATGGCCCAGGTAACTCCACACAGTAGTGTTGGTTTATTTATTTATGTGCTGAATCAGATTATTGTGTGCTCTTTGGGGTAAAGATCTACGGTTTGTTAAATATATTGTGTTAGAATGTGGATAGCTAATACATATTTGTGCTGATGCATCTGTTTTACTAGCTTGGTTTTGTGCTGTTGATTGAATCGTGTGTTATTATTAGTGCTGGACTAGCGACTGTTGGTTATTTTAATGCTGTGGATTTTGCTTGTGCTGGGCTTGGAGCAACTGCAGCTCCACTAACCGTTCTTGTCCATGGCTACCAAGTTCTGTCCCCTCTTCAGATGGATCCTGAGTTGGAAGAAGGAGAACTGTCTCAGTTGGGCTTCCTTTTTTTGGATGATTTCATCGTCCATCACCTGGAACAAAAAACATGTATTAATGTTTGATATGCAGATGGTATTTATTTATTTATTTAACGCCCTTTTGGGCTTTTACAAATATACAGAATAATTAAAAAAAAAATTACATAAGACAGTTAAAATAATAATACAGTTAAAAGTTACAATAATAATAGTTAAAAGGTAATAATAATACAGAAAAACATTAGACAGATAAAATAATAATAAAGTTAAAGGTACAAATAATAATAGTTAAAGGTAAAATACAAAAATTTATTGTCCATTTCCATTTCGTTGAGATGTAAACAATTGTATCAGCTTTGTTCTATAAACAGTTATACTATCAGCAAAAATGTCAGCCGCCTCTGCATGTTCATTCCCTAATGAGTGTAATCTGGGAATTAAAGAGTTTGCTAATGCATTAGTTCTGACATTTCCACTATAATAGAATAATGCACTGTGTCTTGATGACCTCGATGGAGCATATAAGTCGATCAGGTATGGATAAAAACCGACTTTGTGAGCGGGTAATGACTTTACTAATTGGGTTTTCTATTATTGTTGGATTTTAATATTTTAATTAATACAAAACCCAATTAGCAAAGTCATTACTCGCTCACAAAGTCGGTTATTAATCAAATAAAGCAATAATTTTTAGCACCGATTAATATTTTAACTCACTTCCATCCTGGCTCTTGCCCCGGATAGTCGGGTTTACTCGTTCGGTTTTGGGCAGGATTTAAGATAGAAAGCCCTTGAGAATAAATAGTGCTATCTATTCGAAACGTTGGGAGTGTAAAAGTCCTTTTTGGGACTATCTGACGCGGGTTCCCCCAGAAAATAATTCGTCATATATATACACCATGCTAATACGATATGCTGTTACTACGGTGAAAAACTGTAGTTGGATTTTATGTGTACCATTCTTTGTTTTTACTTTATTATTGTTAGCTGTTGGTTTTCCGAATAATTAATAATTAAATATCTCCAATGTCTCTAAATTTGAACGTCGCAAATCCCATTGCAGTATCTTTCATAAGGGCCAATGCGACGTGTTAGTGTGGATGCTTTGTTAAGGACTGACTGGCAACCTTGCCGGTATGTATCATAAGAATATCGTGTGCGAAGAATATACTTTTATGATTACCTAATTTAACACGCTGACATGTATACATCAATACATACATGTACATATTAATACATAATCTTACGATTATATATTGATGTATACATGCTCTTTGCATTAGCGTGCCGATAATAGGCATAACGTATGCATGTTCCATTTTCGGAACGGAGCTTAAAAGCAAAGCCTTCCTAATGTTGATCAAAAATTCACAGACGGAACGGGTAGGGCACTCATAAAAGCTACATCAAAACGGTAGGTATTCAGGACAATCCAAAGTGAAGGGTCTGATAAGATCGGCGAAGGATCGTTTTTTTTCCAAGAGAGGAAAAACTTCAAACACGCTTGACTGAAGCGATCTTATAAAGACATAAATTATCGA
The DNA here is from genome assembly GCA_016648135.1 of Agrypnia vestita. NCBI lineage: Eukaryota > Metazoa > Arthropoda > Insecta > Trichoptera > Phryganeidae > Agrypnia > Agrypnia vestita. The sequence continues at coordinate 206,568 of JADDOH010001582.1, forward strand.
AATATCGATTCTTGGCGTGTATGGAGAAAAATATGTGGTATTTTGTTCTGCTACTTGAAATGAACTATAAAACTCCGTAGCAACTTTTTTGATACTTTGAAGATGAAATTATTTCATTATCTTCCGTATATCATCGTCATCATTAGCCGTTCTGTATCCAAAGCTGAAAGAAGACCCATTCAAGTATCTCCCATTTTTCTCTTTTCTTTCTCTCTATGATTTCATCAGTCTAGCAGGTTTTAGGGCGACTTGTTGGCCTCTTAATTCTTCTCGGGTACCACTGGATAATAAAGTTCGTCTAGCAATTGTCCGTCCTCTGAACTATGTGGCCTTGCATATTGCCATTTAATTTTTTTGACGCATTTAATGATATCGAATGTTCTCATCTGTTTTTTATCTTCATTTTATATCAGTTACTACGTTGGATGCCCAAGATATACAAGTATATGTTTTTCCCCTTTGCACTATCCAACAAGTTTTTGGACCTGTCGTACTTCGAGAGTTAGAGAGAAAGTATGTATTAGTTGACTACTTTTTGTTTTAGACACTGTGAAAGATTACTTTTGAAAATCGTGTTCAGGCATCCGAATGAAGTGTTGCCTAACTAGCATCTTTTTTGCATGTTTAGGACTTGTCTATGATATATCTTCGATGAATTCATGTTCTGTACCCCCATCTTCCCTTCCCCGCCACTACCAGTACGTCGATCGGCGACCTTAGATCGGAGTGTTTGAATCGCCGTTTTGTCTACTTTTGATGAAATAGTGATGAACTCCATACAGTCCACTGGGAATTCGGTGAGTCCTGGTTTCCTTTTCCTGTGTTTCTGGCACCTAGGCGCATTCGAACCAATGCCTCTTTACGAAACTAGAAGATTTTGTTGTATGTTTCACAGGCAGACATAAGCATTGGAATTGGAAGATGGTATGCATTGATTGAATGCTTTTCGTTTTTTACACATAAGAAGAGTTTGACTACGGCGTTTATTTTTCCATTCAATGGACGTTGGATCATTTTGGCAATCATCGCTTTATTTACCGCGGCCCGGAATAGCTCTACAGTAGACTGGTCATGCCACCGGTTTTTCAGCCATGATGTTAATCTTCTTTCAGGATCTTATTACTTATTTTTTTATTATTCCGAACCATTACGTCTTTATTCTTAGTTCTGTTTATCTTGCATATTTTGAGTATTCTTCAGAAGATCTATATCTCGAATATTTTAAGTTGCCTTATCAATATACAATCGGTAAGCGTCCATGCTTCCAATTCATAAATTAATATCGACTACGTAGCATCTAACCATTCACATTCGTCATCCAAGATGGAAATCACGACTACAGAACATCTTTTTCATGCAGATAAACAATGCACGAATTTGCTGCGTTGGATGTAGCGAAGGGAAAAACTACATTTCAAAATGAAGACTACAACACACACACGTTCACCAGTTTGAAGACTACAAAGTGTACACTACATTTGTAGTAAAAACTACATGAAGTGAATTAATTATTGTAGTACTACGAAATTGTAGTACTAATGAAGTGAACTAATTGTAGTACTACAAAATTGTAATGACTTACAAGAAGTGCTTCTTGAAAAGTGTGCTACTAGAAAATTTTCAAAACCATGGAGGTGGGGATTGTTTCAGTTTCCAGAGGTTTCTTCATTCGGTCCCAATTTTTTTTCATTTATCTACATTGACTTCCCAAAAATTTCACATAAAAAATGTATGAAGTACGTACTCGTACTTTCAATAAATTTGAAGTGTGTGTATTTTGTAGTTGTATTGTAGTAGTTAGTACAGAGTGGACCCATCACCAGTTTGATGTCAATTGAAGGATCTCATCTTTCATTATTCGTCACAGAACGTGTCAAAGGATTTACAAACAAGGACCCTTCACATAAAACTTGAATTTTAGTTAGATACATTAGAAAACTTGAAGGAATGATGAGTCTGAACAAAATATTTATTATAATGATAACATTTTACACTTTAAAAAAAATATGTTTGGTCTCTAAAGAACAAAGTATTTCCATGTTTTTGGCCTAATACCTATTAGATACCCTAAAGAGAGAATGGAGGTGATTAAAAAATCTACAACTGCGGGAACAGTATAAAGTCTTTTTGAGAATGAAAGCCAAGTAACACGTACTAAACCAACAGGATCTAGACTGAGGGGAAGATCAAGGCGGAGCTGGGCGGATGTACTTCAAGACATCCTTGCAAGAGGGAAGGTTGTGCCTAGTGAACTGGACCACAAGGCGATGACAAGGAATAGATGGCTCCTATAGTGCGGTCATGGAGATTCCCATGAAGCCGCTAAAGAAATAAAGATGATTGATACTTACAGGTATGAGGTCTAGCGCTGCAGGGGTTGGTAAGGGGGTGGGAGGTCTGTCCACAGGCTCCGGGCCCGCTCTGGCAAGGGGTGAATCTGAAACATCACAACAAATTAGTCAGAAATTACAACTTTTTCATTTGCTATTCAGGAAATCCCGAAAATCAATCCAAATCGTTTGGAAACACTGCAATTGAAGAACATCGCAGATTATTAAAGAATAACAATTTCTCGGAATTTTCTAACCACATAATAGAAACAAATTACACTTTTGATGTTAATTAAATTGGGTTAAAAACATTGAACACTATATAAGTTAACGTAGAGGTAACATGGTTAATGTTTTTCACCCAATTTAATAACCCAATCAAGAATAATCTCTATAAATCCATCAATAATATTCTTCTGATTCTGACATATCTGTTCATTTGATAGTCATAAAATATAACTTCTCCACTGTGTACCTTATAAGGGAATAATTATGAATAACTAGAAAATCGGAGAAATCCAAAAAAAATCCGAAAAACATTGTTAAATAACATCACCACCCCCCCTCTTTTCCATTATAGTCTATAAAAAAAACTTCTCACTCCATCGCCCAATCCCTATAAAAATAGGTTGACAACACTTTATTCATTAAATTTAAATAGTGGTTAAAATAAAGTGTTAATTATTTTATTTATAAAATGGCGCCATAAAAGGATTTAGAATAAATTGAAAAAGTAAACATGGGAATTTTTTTTTCGGAATTGTACTCTTGCAAGTTCAATTGCAAGTATCGATTTGAATCATGCATAAATCATAATATGAATCACAGATCTTGGGGACGGTATAATACTGACGTCTTCGATGAATAATACAATTGGTTGACGGCCAAAAAGGTCAGATTTCTGGTAGCGATTCGCGGGCAATTGTGCAACGTACTCTGCAGACAAGAGCCCGGCGAGCAGGCGAAGTGCTTACGGAAGAGTGGAGAATATAATTCTGATCAATCTTGCGAATGATGTCACTGGTAAGCATTTGTCGACATGTCTGACATGTCGGCAATGATTCTGAATAAGATTTTTTAGGTTAAAATAGCTGTCAATATCGACTATTCCGGACATTAAACGAAAATCATTAAACGAAAATTAATTTCACAATCGCACCCTAACTAGTTCACTTAATTTATATTCCCATATACTCCCATACTTCTTTACTAAGTCCTGATCCTACATCCCACTACGCCCTTCTCACCCCATCTCAACATATATTGCAACTATAAATTATGTCGTATTGTCACACTTTGCTAATATCATTCATAATTAATCTTAAGAGAAATGTTTAGAATTGGCACAATAGGCATGATGACAGTATTAAAGAATTAGAGAATAAGTGATTTTAGAGAAGAAAATATTTTGAAAGGATTCTAAAAAATTATCCAGTTTTTATATACACATTCAGATTAATAAGATTTTCAATAAAATAAAAGTATAAAATTGTGCAATCCGCCATTTTAGCTGAAAAACAATGACGTCACGCCTCACTACCCATCACCGTGTTTTTGAACCGTTGCCATAGACACAATGCAATGTTTACTGATGCTTGACGTCACGTAGACGAAATGACAGCTGCGAGCATTTTTGCGCAAAATTAAAAATATGTAGATGAAAATGCAATTAGTTGCGTAAAAACTGAGTTTATTACTGAAATAATTTTATTTTCGGTAATAATAGACTTGTATCAACAATATAGATATTCCAAAATCTGTCATCATGCCTATTAACTTTTTTTTACATTTTTCATTTGTTAATTTAAGATTCGCTGTTAACTTTTCCTAAAATAAACAGGTAAAATAAAATAAGAAAAGCTTTTTAAATGACAATAGCTTAAAATAACATCGTGGTAACATTTCATTACAGATAAATCGTCGTTTATCGGACTAAAGACATTTGATTGCTTGATACAACAAGCACACATAATCCATATAAATATAGGATAATATGTAGCAAGCCTCTCAGCCACTACCTACCTCGCTGGATATACATAAATACCTGTTCTGAGGTAGGTAGATTTTTTATCATTTTACCACCTTAGATCGATATCTTATATTGATTTTGAAAGAAAGTTCATGCAGTTAAATTAAGAATGAAAAATATAATCGTAGGTATCACGTGAGATGCAGGAAAAAATGAAAATAATTTTTTATTTCAATTTACTATCAAATCAAATAATTTTACATTTACTATCAAAACAGTCTTAAATTATTTTTATTAATATAGAGAAAACGATTGAATATTTATCATTTTTTGGAGCAATGATACCTACCTTTATAATGATACAACGATACAACGTATATATATACTAAAATTAAAATTGTAAGTAAAGACAATAACTAACACAAAATAAATATAGTGGAGTTAAATATCTAATTATATACTATTTTAAAAACAAATTCAACAAAAAATGATTAAGTTGTTTATATAATTTAATTGAGGGTTTTCATTTTTTGAAATTTATTGTTAAATTATAATTATTCATTCTTTCAATTTATAACTATGTCGAAAATAACAAAAAAATTTTTTTTGTTAAAAATTAGATCATTTAAACATAATTTTTTTATGAATTAATAAAAATCGTTGTATCATGTGTCCACACGACTAATTTTCTTCAATATTTACATACATATTTTTCGTTCACCCTGTTATTCACACTATGCCATGAACCTCGACGTGGAAACTATTCTACTAGAAAAAAAGTTTCAGATCAATAATATTTTTTTAAGATATATCACGTGTCCCAGACAAATATATCGAAGTCAAGTGTGGTCCCCCCCACTCACGTCTCGAGTTTACCAGTTGGAAAGACAAGTTTAGATTTCTTCTTTGTTCATGACACTTCCGGAAGAAATATTGCAAAGGACCCTCATCGTGGAAAATTCTAACTTTACTCATTTTCGTAACAACTGTACTTTTCTTTTATTTGGCTTGTTACAGATATAATGATTAAAATTTATAATATATGTAACTTCTTGTTGATTTTGTGGCTGCGCAGATACGAACCGATCATAATCAAGGAGCGAAAATTTTGAAACTGTTTTCACGGCCGTTCAGAATCTTCTGGTTAAAATTTTCTAGGATATTCTGGAACATTTCTGATCTCATTAATCTGTTAATCCTCCACTGGGTACGGAAAGTTCGTTTGTGTGGAGCAGCAAAAGCTCTCGAATGATGCACTCAAGAGTCGTGAGTCCATTTGAGTTTTCTCGGATAACGCGACTATTTTCAGCTTCTTATATCATTTTCATCATTAGATTTAATCTTTGAAATATCACATTAATTTCCCTAAAATAAGATAAGATGAAGTATTGTTTGTTTCGTGTTTTCGAAATTTTAAATAAGAAAAGAGTGTGTTTTTAAAGGCGTTTTGGATAAATAATTTGTTTCAACTTTTATGTTTTTTACCAGCATTAATTTTTTCAGCATTTTTCTATGAAATATGAAGAAAAAACAAGAATTCTAATAATTTGTAATAAAATTAGGTGAATATAATAGGCGCAGAACTAGAGTAGTGGATATCATGGATCGTGTAGCGAAGCTAAAATAGCAATGGGCAGGACACGTTGCAAGACAGGATACTACAAGATGGCCTCTCAGAGTTCTGAAATGGAGACCTTGGGAAAGTAAAAGAGGCATCGGAAGACCTCAAAAGAGATGGGCCGATGATATTGTCGCTGTGGGGGGAAAGAAATGGCTACAATTAGCTAACAACAGGGAAGAATGGAAAAATAAGGAAGAGGCCAATATCCAGCAGTGGAAAGACGAAGGCTGATGAAGAAGAAGAAGAAGAATATAATAATATGTCTGTTAAGACAAAATCAACACTTCAGATAACTTTCTGTGCATAAAACGGATATTATTACAAGCTTGAGAAATAGTGTTACTATAAAAAAGAAGTACATAATAGAAAGAACCAGGACCTTCCGGGATATTTTGAAACGTCACGCTTCTTCGCTTCAAAAGCTTCAAAAGGGCAGCAATAGGGGCAGTCGGGGTGAAGCTCAAAAACACTCTTCGCGAGGCCAGTTTTTTCAGTTCAAGTCTGAATTTCTGCTATCTAAAATTGCGATCAGCGAGCGACAAGTGATAATAAAAATTAATCTTTAAAACCATCTTAAAAAGTGCGTAAAATCATTGAACAATTGAGTGATGAGATTGACATGCTTATTTTTAAATATTGTAATATTAACTTTAAATTTTTATCATTAAATATTTCTATACATATTTCTTCGCATGTATGTATAATATTTTATTAAAAAAACAGTTATCTATCACACTTGTGACATTCTCCGGTTCCATACACAAGTTTATACTTTCATGGGACTGTAAAAAAATTGAAAATAATCCATCAAAATTAAATAATGTGTACCATATATGTAAAATATTGTGTAAACTTAAATATTAATAAAAATAAAACAATATTAAGTTAGTACCGGGTCAAAGAAAAGTATTAAGGGAGGACTTTTAACATTAATCCTCCTTTTTGCATTTTTTTTGTCGAAAACAAACATTTTTTACATCAGAAATTGAACATTAGATTAGAGTTCTTTTTTTAATAGTTATAACATACACAAAAAACTTTACATTTATCTAAAACTTTTCGGTTTGCAACATTTATAATGTAAGTTCGTAAAGCACCCTGAACACGAATTTAATGGCCGCGGTGTTTCTAACTCCAACCTCGGACAACATAGTTTTAAAGAGAATGTGAACATATTTTACTTTATTACACTCTAACTCAACAAAATAATGCGAACGTTTTAAAATGATAATGATAATTCTTGTACATGTTTAAAAAAATGCATAAATAAAGTTATATAACTTATATAAGAAAATGTTGTGTCAGAATAGCAGGTCAAAAATAGCACCTACCCGTCGCAATTTTTTTTACTAAATCTCTTTCCCGGGGAAAGTTTGGTATGGACTGCTAGTATAATATAAATTACAAGATCTTTATAATGTTTTTTTTAAACAATTTTTAATAGTTTTTAAAACAGCCTGTAAAACCTTGAACAATTTAATATTCAAGTAAGGGTAAAATACGAGGGTTCTTAACATTAATCTTAATCATAAGCTCTTGTGCTGCTGGTTTTCAGATTTTATATAACACATCCTATAGATTATAAAATAAAAAATAGATGAATACGTCCGGAATCAAAATTAAAAGCATCGATAAAGCAGTAAGATAATAAATATTATATAATATCTACACTTGAACGTATATAAAGTAGAGTATCTAAGTGTTGAATTTTATAGTGAATATTGAAATTAAGCTATCCTTATTTTATTTTAAAATACGAATGTGATATCTTAATACAATCAAGGATTCTAGAAACGAAGGAAATTAACCAACTCTCATACTTTCAGAGTTAAACTTTCTTTTATTCGAAATATTTTTTTAGTAAATTCTAAGAACACGAGTACTGAATTTTATACACAAAGGGAATATCATTAATTAATATAAATTATAGATTATTCACGGAGACGAAATTAGTCATATGGGAAAGTATATATATAAGTTTTTATCTTTAATAATATTGTGTCATACTGTACCTAATCAAAATAAAAAAATAAACGTCTCTTTTATAAGCGCCGACATGTTTATACTATTTCATGAAAATGATAAATATTCATGAAACAAATAATGTAAATGAGGTACATAAATAACAAAGTAGGGTACACATTTCAAATTTGATAGATGTGTCGTTGATCTTGGGTGGAATCGTGAACGTTGCATTATGTAAAAATCACCTAAGCAAGTCGTAAGTCCTACAAATACCCAATTAAGACTTCCTTAAATATACATAACTTGGTCCTCGTGAAATATCTGTAATATATCTTAATTAATCTCTTTTATTCTTTTAAATGTGGCCATTTGGTATCACGTTCCCAACCAGTAAAATTTAATTTTTTTAATTGTATAGTATAATTAAATCTCAAGCTTTCAAGGGTGGCGACGGGAAGGTCAATGGATTAAATTACCCTTTATGGGGTTAGGAACGTAACTAATTGCCTGCCCTATCGAACGTTTTTAATCCACCCTTAAGTCAAAACCTCGCCAAAACAAAACGATCATGAAACAAAATATTGTATTTAACTACATACACAGCAGGCTTGAGGATCGTAATTTGTATCGGCGTATATTTACGTTCCTAGGTAATCAACCAATTATCGCTTGCTTCAAAATTAAATTTTTTAACTAACGAAAAAATGTTTCATTTTCCTTTTTATGAAAATAATCAAATTTTTAAGGCATTGCAAACGATGAAATAATAAAAAAAAACATGACTATAAAAGAATGAATGGGTTCTCATTTATTGTATAATTGACTTTTGTAATTGAGTTTGGCCTATTTTAACTGCTTATTCTATATTATTATTCACTTGACTGCTTATTCTATATATTGTATTATTAATTAAGATTTTGATATATTATATAATATTATATTACCTTTCTTATTGTTATTTAATTAGATTACACTAACAATATGATTGTATGTGGTTATCCCTCACCACGCACAAGAATTCATAATTATTTTTGGTGAGATATATACATACAAAAAAAATTGAATTATAAACATTTTCTAGCATTGTAATAAAATATTATATATATTATTAATTAAATAAATAAAAAAAAAGAGAAAAAATATTTTTTATCAGACATTTAACTAACCATCCCGCCGTTTCCCCACATCGTTCTAGAATCTCGTGATTCTAAAACAAAGCGTATTATATTGTTTTAGAATCTTGTGATTGTGTCTCGTGAATCAAAAAATGTTGGCATACTGGCCGACATCAGCAGTACCGAGACGAAGACAACGAGCATGTTGTATTCAATAAGGTACTGACACATTAAAAGACCTTTCCCTCAAAAAATATTGGTTATACATAAATTGGAAATACACCACAGAATAGTTTAGAAAACATATGGCTATTGTTATTTGGTATGGATATCTAACACAACGTTATGGAAATTTGCAAGAACTGTGTTTTAAAATAACTTCAAAATATATCATAAAATATGAATGGTTCTTACTCACCTTTTGGAAACATTTTTTTGAATTTTTTGAACACGGCGAAGGCCTTGTGATTCACGGAACACTTCCTATCCATCACTAGCACTTGCTCATATCACATTGTTAATTTTATCAATAAATTTGATCCACTGAATGTTTAATAATGATTTGAAAAATATATTATTTTAATATTTGATAAGTCTGGAAAAGTGGATTTTTATAAAACATATAAAAAAATTGTTCTGATTGACGGTTGACCTCCACACAAGACGCATATAAAAAAGTCAAATGGATATCCGTTGATTAGTGCTGCCATCGGAACGCATCGGTTATTGACGAAATTACCACTTTAAGTATGTAAGGTGCATTTAAAAATGTGTAACATTTTATAATAAACAATTAGTGTGTTAATATTGAACTAACTGGTAATTGAATTTCTATAATCTCCACTGCCATTGTTAGTGTAGGATCGAATATATAAATAAAAAATCCGTTACTATGGAGAAGTACCGACACGACCACTGTTGACGGATACTCAAGGAATACTATTGAGTCCCGTCGCCTCGAGTACCCGGAAGATCCTCGAAGATCCCGAAAGGTCGAGACCTTGAGCCTTTCACTTCGTAATATCAAAATATCCCCGCAAAACTATTTTATATATCGCCTTATTTGTTCAACACTAAATTCGGAGAATTGAATCTCTTTAATTCATCAATCTATGATTTTAAAACTCTGGGATATTCACCTCACTCAAAAATCGTTTTTTTTGATGCAGTTTCTTTCTTTTGTCTATAATTTGGCAGAACTTTCAAGATTTATAAAGGCATTACGTAATTATTTATTTTAGATAAATTTGAAGATTTTATTAACTACTTAATACGTGTATTAATAAATGAGTTTACCTATCTTTTACAGCGATGGCACATTTCTGGTGAAATATGGAAATCCTTTACAGGGCTGAAGGTTGTCTAAAAACCAAAAAACCATCATAGTCTTAATTCCTAACAGCCATGTAGTGGTCTGTGAGCTGAATAGTAAGTAATACATGTATATATGCTAAAAAATAGAAAAATAAACAAATAACTAAATAAATAAATAAATAAATAAATACATAAAAAAAAATTAATTAAAAAAAAAAATAAATAAAAAAAAATAAAATATATATATATATAAAAAATAAATATATATATAAATGAAAAAATAGTCGCTCCATTTCTAATCTCATTCGCCTTATTGGTCTTGAATTTAGTAGAAACTTGTTAATCAATCATTCTCTCCACATATGACCCAGCCACTGAAGTCTTCCCAAGCCCAATGCTTTAAATTTTGTGAATATTAGCTCCTTAAATCCTATTTTCATAGCACAAGCGCTCAGCTTAGCTTGAAAAGAGTAAGAATATTGATGTGACACGTATTCCGTGTTCGCATCTCTATATTTCTAAAAAATAAAAAATAAAATACAATAAAGAGCTCATTCATTGCTCATCACAATGAATGAGCTCTTTATCAATGTACATTGTCTAGAACCAGTACCTACAAAGATACGCCATAATTTTTTTCTTTCAAAACGTTCAGTATTTGCTCGTTCCTCTTAGTCAGTACTCATTTGTCATATCTATATGTGAGCATTGGTCTGAAGAGCGTTTTTTAATAAATTTATACAGAAACACAAATCTTCAAGTGTTTCTGGTCAGTAGTCTGGATTTTATCTGATTTTAGAGACAGAAATCGCATCGATTTGCGCTCACTATGCGCTTTTAGATCTTCTGTAGTGTTTTATTCTTATGTGTTATCGGAGAACTAAGATCTTGGTACCATGTGGAAATTTTGATTTTTACAATACAGTACTGGGATTTGTCGGGTGCATCCAACGGCCATGTATTTGGTCTTCTGCTGATTAGTAAATTTCATAGTGAAGTAAATAAATCTTATAATAGAGGCCCAGAATTTCAAAATATATAAAGGTATAACGTAATTATTTCTATTAAATTAATTTAAAGAATATATTAACTACTTAATAAGTGTATTAATAAGTGAGTTTACCTATCTGTTACAGCGATAGCACATTTCTGGTGAAATATGGAAATCCTTTACCGGGCTGAAGGTTGTCTAAAAACCATCCAGCTATACAGCCTTAATTTCTAACAGTCACGTAGTGGTCCGTGAGCTGAATAGTAATTGACTCTGACCCAGCGACCTGCACTAAGCTGGACACTAAAGTACCAAGAAGAAAAATATAATTGTTCACAGCGACATTTCAATTGAAATTGATTACACCGCAAACTTTTATCGTTTTTACTTTTTCTCTACTGCTCATGTTGGATATTCAAATTAAAAAAGATCGTTTTGGCAATGTGGCCTATGAATACGAAATACAGAAATGAGCTGTCGATGACGAACTCTGCATATAAATTATATATGAGGTTTATAAAATAATGAAGTATAGAAAACAAAAGTAAAAGCATTATTATCTATGTAAAAAAATCCATCATTAACGCTACCAAGAAGCCATGCTACGCTAGTAATTTTCATAACATTAACTCGCGGCCAAAATAGATATTTAGTAAAAAGCTTTGATAGGTTAGTAATACTTATTCAAAAATGGAAAGGGCATCTTTGAATCGTTATCGAGGATGAAAAGCGAAATACAAAAAACTAGTGTACGTGTTTTAATAGTTCTTTTTTGAAAAAAAAAACTTTATTACTCCCTTTCTTTTAACTCGTAGCGTCTGTTTGTCCGCCGAAAAAACTTTGAATCGATTATTAACCCTTTTCCCGTGATCAAATTGAGCTGAAACTTTGCAGGCCACTTACCCGTAATCCAATCAAGCTGAAACTTTGCAGGCAGACTCGTGGCGACGACAAAAATGATATACAAAATTTTGGATTTTTCGAATTATTTTCAAACTGGAAACCATACAAATGAGAAAGGAGCCCGACGCGTGGAGAAAGCGCGAAACCTGTTTCAACTAGTCTGACTCGAACCATGGGTAGAAACAATACAAATGAGAAAGGGAGTAAAATAAAAACTTTTTTATTATTTTTGAAATTCTCAGCGGATTATTGTGGATGCGTGCTATATTGGAGCCTTATTATTGACTTACCGAGGTACAGAAGCTATTACAAATATTACTATTTATTACTTACGAGATACAGAAGCTATAAGATACTAAGCTGTTTTTGAAAAACTTTCAACGTTTGTAGGTGATGGCTCATACCTTACTTACAGCTTACCACAGTTCAAAAAACAACTTAAGACGCATTTATTTAGACAATCCTATAAAAACCTATAGAATCTGACCACAACAACGCTAGCTAATGTTTTCCACTCGTATTGTGCACTCCGCGAAAACACTTAATTCTTTCAGGCACTTTAACTATTATAGTTCTCAATTTTAATTCCATTTCTTGTATGCCACCTAGTGAATAAGTAATAGTAAATAAGTTTTTTCTTTTCTAGCAGTAAGTTGTTTTTCTAAGATAATAATTTTTTTGTGTAAAGCGCCCTTGAGGTGAGTATTCGCGAAAACGGCGCTTTATAAGTTATCCAGTTATTATCATTATTATTATTAGAGAAACCATTTACGTTTAGGAGGTTTGTATCCAATACGGTACTAAGCCATTGGACGTAAGACACAGTGGATGTTAGGCCAGCAATTAACATCATTCACTTGAGCCAGCGAGCCGGAACAGATGGAGCCTTGAACTCAACAATGTTCTGAACATTCAGCCAAGTGCAAAGATTTGACTGATTTGAAGCGTGCAGGGTACTTCAAACTTTTCACATCATCTTCAAAATGTAAGTACGTTTTGAAAATTACAACTGACTGATAATAATAATATTTGCATAACTCATATAGCGCCGTTTTCGCGAATACTCACCTCAAAATCGCTTAATATATAATGGTTTAGACAACGTTGAATTTAAAAAAATCTTTTTCTTTCTATAGAAGTGATATAAAGTATATACATTTTTTTTTGCGTTTTTCTAGAATTTTTTTCTTCAAAATAGTGTATCAAATATTTTTAAAATGTTGAGGCCGATTTTATTAAAATTTTGCACACCATATATATATATATATTATCTTTTTTTATTCAATTGATTCAGCAACATTGTAGATTGATATTTAAAAAAAATATTGATTGTATTATTTGTATAAATCTATATATATTATTTGATTAATTACACATACATGTTTCGGAAATACCTTTATATAAATATTACTACATACTTTACTAATTTCTAATGATTCTAAATTATTCAATTTCAGATTATTTATGTGTAAAATAGAAAGAAATTTTCTAATAAATTGTCTGCAAATTCAGAAAAACCATGATTATTCAGACATCTCAAATCTTCTTCGTTTTCTTCTTAAACTCTTACATTGAAATCATCTGACATACTAATTTTTTTGGACTATGCTATGTGATTGATATTATAAGAAAATAATTAACTCACTCATTTCAAACAAACCATAGGGACACAATTCAATTCACCATCATGTGTGATGCGTCACATAAAGAGCTTTGCGAGACCATATCTATAAACACTTTTAAATTATTTGTTTTCGAAAATATTTACCAATGTGTGTAATTAATAGTAATAATAAAGTAATTATGTATGTGAGTGTGTGAATGCGAACCGAATCGGATTAGAGCACGCCGTGTATGTGGGCTGTGTTTGTAGTCACCTTTATGCGTGTGTATATTTGTATCGTGTAGGTATGTATGTAGCAAAGATTCGATTATTCGTGTGAGTGTAAATATGCAATAAAGAGGTAACAAGAGAAACATGTTCTTACGATTTACACTGAATACACTAGTAAAGTTGTAAAGCTTGGTTGAAATACACTGATTCGAATTAACGCGGCGGGAACGGAGTTATTTTTTTATAATTTTTTTTCTGGACCACTTGGAAAAGATTGACCCATCTATGCCATTTACTTTGGATGTTTGTGCAGTGTAAATTATGACTCAAAAATTAATCGTTCCAAGCTGTAAAGGAGATGATCTTAACTGTTTTTTAATGTTAATAATTCTGGGATTGTTAGATTCGTAAATCACTCATCTCCTTTCTTTGTACTTCTAATGAGTATAATCAAGATCGTCACAAGGACTACCCGCTACAGTAGAGCCTTTCACTCATTATAACTTTTGTGCTTAAAAAGACCGAAATTTGTCATAATTATAATTAATGTTGAATAAAATGTTTAATTCAATTTTTTTTCCATTAGTGGTCTGATGAGTCATTATTTCGACAATTCAATTGGATTTTACAATATATGAAAAAAAGATTGAACCTAAGTTATGTTACAAATAACCTATAATACACGACAAAATCTAATTGTTTAAGACTGATTTAATTTAATCTAATCTTCATTTAAAAAATCATGCAAATATCTGATCTGTCATGATGTCAAACTATCTAACTAACTAACTTACCATCGCGCTGTTTCCTCGCGTGTTGTCACATGATGGATGGAACGCCTCTGTCTCGGCATACATCTCTCATCATACGACCACATCCATATTCACACATCTTCGACTACAACCTCTTCTGTGTATAGTTTTCTGGGATATTCTACCGTGTATATGTGACCTCTCTGGCCGACGTTTCGGATCCCATTGCAGGGTCCATCATCAGGGAATCATATACATGATACATCATATATATGATGTACCATGTACATCAGCCCTGATGATGGACCCTGCAATGGGATCCGAAACGTCGGCCAGAGAGGTCACATATATACGGCAGAATATCCCAGAAAACTATACACGGAAGATTCTGGACGGCCTTAGGACATTTTTTGACTACAAGATCGACGATTGTTGAGGCTCCTAAGAAGACCATCTTTCAGAATCTGGCTAATCTGCTCATGTGGAGTCTTCCGCGGCCGTCCTCTCTTTCTGGCGCGTCAACATTTGCGTCAAATATCTTTCTTGCCATTATTTTCTCATTTATTCGCTCAACATGCCCCAAACCACCTTTGCGACCCTTTTTTAATTCTATTCTGTATGCCTGTTTTACAATCTTGCATAATTTTTTGCTTTCTTAACTCTATCAAGAATGGTCATTAAGAATATAATTTTGAAACTGCCATGTTTGTCGTCAGACTTTTGGTAGAGACATGATGTGGATAGTGATGACCAATGTGGAGTGCAACGAAAAAGTTCAACTTTACCTACAGAACCTTACGGTATTCATGTACGTGTCACGAATTATGTAGGGGTGTAGTATAACGTGTGGCAAGCGAATAAGAAAGACAATAGGTAGTTATAATAGTTACTCACGGTAGGTAAAGTCTTTTTAGTTTAATTTATATAAATTATTTTTGTAAACATAACTTATTTATTTAAAAAAACATGTTTCGAAACCAATGGCTTCTTCGTCAGGATAACAAAAATAAAATTTAAAAATCGAAGTACAGATCAAAATATCAAAAAGTATATATAGAAATATTTTTATTTAATATTTTGATCTATATTTCGATTTTTAAATTTTATTTTTGTTATCCTGACGAAGAAGCCATTGGCTTCGAAACATGTTGATTATTTTCAATAAATAAGTGGTGTTTACAAAGTTAATTTATATAAATTATAATTATGTCACCACAAAATAAATTTGCTATATTTGAAGAGGAAGCCTTTTTAGTTTACTTTGGATGACTCAAAATTTTAGGGTGCGATTACAATATACATGTTTGTTGAGGTTATAAAGCTAAATGCGTGTTGACGTCTCAAAGAATAAAGATGAATGAAAGAGTGGAGAAACACCGCGCGGTACGAACATGCGCCGACTTTGTTCTCTTTGTTCTTGGTCTCGTTTTACAGGTATGTTGGTTAGGCATGCGATTGGTAGCGCGACACCGCTTTGGTGCCCATCTTCACTGTATGCCTTAGATCAGCGTTTCCCGAAAGGTGATACGCGGAACCCTGGGGTTCCGTGGAAGGATCACAAGGGTTCCGCGTTCCGTCCGAGAATTAAATGAAAATAGTCATAGTCATTGAAAAGAGTCACAACCGCGCCGCACGAGCGCCGCAAAAATGAGTTGCAAGTAACCTCAGATGTGGAAAAAAACATACATGAACATTTGATAAGCATTAAAATGTCCTTGAAAGAGTATTTCTCGGAAAAGTTACAGGACATCGACTGGGTACAGAATCTGTTCGCAAATCATACCAAGCCATGGATGCTAACTGTGTCAGAGTATGAAAATTTGATCGATGTTAAGTGTTTATTTTCTCTAAAACAAAAATTCGACTTTTGGATTGGACTTAAAGATGAATACGCTGCAATCCTTGAGAAGGTTATCACATTTCTGCTTCCATTTGTGATGACTTACCGATGCGAGACTGGTTTTTCAGCTAACGCTTACACCAAAAATAAGTACAGAAACATACTGGATGCAGCTCCAGATCTTCGCATTCAATTGTCAGACATTAAGCCTAATTTTAGTGCTATTATAAGAAAATATGTGAAAAAATTTCATTCTTCACATTTAAATTCAAAGTTACATTGTACCTATTTCTTTGCACAATAAATGTTTTACAACACTTAAAATAATTATTTTTCATTTATATTTGTTCTTCCTTTTCAAGACTAACATTAAATTTTTTCAAACTGCAAGGTAATAATTTTTTTTATCAAAATGGGGTTCCGCCAAGAAAAGTATGATCAATTAGGGTTCCGTGGCAAAAAAAAAATTGGGAACCTCTGCCCTAGATCACCATGGACCTTTCAATAGAGAGAGCAAAAAAATAAAATCTATGAAAATTATTTATTTTCACTATCACGATTTAATAAAAACAATGGTTAATAGTAAACTTGGCCTACGCCTTCCAAGAAGCGCATTTGCAAACGCATTTTACAGGCCTTTACTATTTTTAATTCTCGGACTGGCCGCATAGTCGCATATGTTGCCCGCGACATAATTTTATCAGTATTCGCGTTTCAACATGTAAGAATTGATACGTCCGTAAATTTTTCCAATAAATAAGTCCAATCAAGTACCCAATTGTTAGTTAGCTGCTGTGAAGTTGACGGAAAGTCGTCGAAGATTAAAAGCAGTGACAGTGCGCTCACTGTGAGAGGTTTTCTGGCCAAAAAAAGCGATTACCCAATTAGGTCATTCGCCCGCTCACCCGACACTGTGATTTATGGCTATTTTCAAAATTAAAACCCGCTCGGAAGGAACGAAGATTTATAACACAACGGATAACTAACAGAGACAGGTAGGTACCTCTTTTCAAAAATGAAAAAAATGTCCAAGTCGGTTTAAAAACGCACAAGGGAAATATTTTGAAGGCAATTTCACTCGCTAGTTCAAAATTTCACGAGTATATTTTACGAACAGACACATTTAGCAAACCTTCCAAAAATCTATGATTAGTAATTTTAAATAGCATAAAAAAGAAAAAAAAAATTTTTTAACGTCTAGTTTTTTGAATCTTCATTATATTTTCATAAATTTGACTTTTAGGTTATTTTGAATATTAAAAAAATATATAAAATATTGAGAAACCGGAATAACGAATAACGGAATAACCGAATACTTATTGCACAAAGCCCCTACCCTCACCACACACACACACATACACACAAATTATATTGATATCTGCCTACTGTGTAAATAATAAACAACTGCAACGACACAATTCATAAAAAAATGAATACGAATAATTTTTTTTTAATTATAAGGTGCAAAGGTCTATTTGTGCGAAGCAGAGAAAACTTTCGAAAGGTGCGCTTTGGCGTTTTTTTTTTTGGCGAAATTTACATAGCTTTCCTTTACTGTAATTTGTAGGTCAAAGCACTTATTTTAGCTTCCAAGATCATTTTCATATTGAGGTACGGAGCTTTCAAATTTCCAATCAACAGTAATTTTTCAAGAAAAAACACATGACATGATGAAAATTTATTTCAATGTATTCGTTTTGAGTAAATGAGTATTGATTTGTTTGCCTTTTTGTTTCTTGCAAGCCTCAATTATTTTTCAGTGAAATATAGGGAAAGCAGAATTTAAAAAATTCAAATATCGGTGATTTACAAATGGACAGTTAAAACTGTAAACTTTTCCATTGAATGTGAGAAGAAATTCACAATATTTGATAACCATTCAAAAAATCCTTTATAGCTGCTTAATCCAATTGAGAAACTCGATAAAAGTAATTTAAGACACTTTTCTGAACTTTTGACCAACAAAATTGATTGGGTATTGTAACGCTGGAAAAATAATTTTCTCGACGAACTTTGAAAGTATTCAACGTCGTCTGAATATCAAATAAAGTCTCAAAATGGGCCTCCTAATCCAATATTGGATCCAATCGACGTTATTTGTCTAAGAAAATAAAAACTTGTTCGTCAAAGTTTGCAAAGAAAAGACAACTCCTCTTTCGGTAATAATAATGAGTGTACACAGGAGGAGTGCTGGAGTTGTTTGATTTAGGAAAAGCTCTGTCAGCAAACATAATATTAAAGACATTTAAGAATAAATTAAATACTATGTTATAAACCACTTTATTGCTATATATTTGTCAACTAGTCTCGGTTGGACTCAACATTATAATGTTGAGTCCAACCTATATTAAATACAGATTTAACGGTGATGAAATTTTCCAGTAAATTTGCATTTCCTAGTAGTCAGCTTTGGCGTAGGAAGGCACATTCCAGAGAATGCCCCGAAAGCCAGTGTCACGGGATAGATAAGTCCACCCTTATCTGAACAGCATCACCTGGTCTCACATTTCCAGGTATTTTCGGAAGACTACATGCTGAATTCCTCGAATCGAACCAGCGTGGGCTGAAGGAATGTAGCCTTAATGGGTAAAATTATCCGGTACATAAGATAATGATAGATAAAAGAGGGGTAGGCGAATAACTGAGAAATAAATGAGGATACAGGGAATATTCAAAGGTCACAGGCGACTCGAATTCTGCTCGTATAATTGAATGGAAAATGTTAATAGGTATTCAATATCGCTTGTCACAGTAGAGCATGTATGTATACAAATACACTAGTTCTTGTTGTTTCATTTAAAAATACAAAGTAGTTGTGATTTAACAGACATTTAAAATTATCCTAAATCATCAGCAGGCGTGTGTCAACAGTTTGACGTCATTTTCCAACACTTCGCTCGCTCTCACTAGTTGCTATGGTGATAGTAGATATCTTGCACAATATTGTATACTATTTTGTTGTTTGGTTCGTGGATTATTCTTCTATTAAGTTCACAGTGTGAGTGTATTCAATTAATTAATTAATTAAGTACAGTGCAATGGATGAAGGATTTGAAAAAGAGCAATCGGATAATTTACCTAAAATAGATAGGACTTATGGTTGCCCACTATTTTTAGAAGAAGAATGATTTCGTTGCCGCGAAATGCGAGGAGTAATAATATGTTTGTACATTTTGGCACAATGCATGTTTGTATAGTATTTGGATTGGACATTAAATTTTTTTTTTGCAAAATCTGCAGGTGGAATCCCGCGTCTCGTAATAATTTTTAAAATTTCATATCTCGGAAACTACTTGGATAGAAATAATTTTTCATACATACTTTTTATATCAATAGGGAATACAAATATGGAGAGTTAAAAATCAAAATTAGTGACCATTCTTCATTATTATTAATTACTAGCTGTAACACGTCAAAAATGACTTTTACATGTCGGTTCCCAAGGAAAAAAATCGAAAAAATAATTTTTTAGAACTTTTTTCAAAACACCTACTACCTGCATGCCGCTAGTAAAAATAAAGAATATAAATGTTGAATCTGGTGAATCTGGGATTCAAATCTGCATTTATAGAAGCAAAGTCAGATGCCTTAGTTCTCTTAACCGGATCCGGTAATACGATGTGTGTCGATACTACCGTATTTATAATCAAAATTTACAACATAGATATTTGAAGCTCTTTCACCTTCCTGAAAGAGCTACTAGATTATCTGCCAGATTCAATTTTATTTTGTCACTATATTTTTTAATCATTATTGTAAATTTGGCTACATTTATTGCTAACAAAGCGTTTAGAGAGCATATTATTATTTTTATTCTTTTAAATGCACAACTCAAAATTATCGAATTCATTATATTTGTTGAGTATTAGATTAAATTATAAGACACCACAATTTTGAAATTTAAATTTACGTAGGTATATTTTATTTCAGCAAGTTTAAAAGTTTTAATTATCAATTATATTTAAAGGAAAGCTGTTCTGTACTCTCTGTTTATTACAAAGAGCAGGAGAGCAAAATACAGAAACAAACCGGTTAACTGTATAAAATAACTTCCTCGAAATACAAACTATGTTATATATTTTAATGAAACAGACGGAATTACCCGAAAATAATTGAAAGATTTATTGTTATTTTGAACTCCTATTCGCAATCCCATGATGATAATTAAAACGAAAATTTGTTCGTAAAGTACACTGAAAGCATTGTGATAAATTCTTGAAAATATTGTCACATAAGGGGGCTGCGGGAGGAATGAACGAAAACTTTTACTAGCGATTCATTAATTACTGATTAATTAACTATTCAATGTACAAAGTCACTTAACATTATTAAACTTAAGGCTATTCCTTAAATCACACTACTTCGAAATATATCTATCACTTTCTCATCGCTGGATACACTTTATTTAATATTTACTAGAAAATTCCACCCGATTCTCACTCGTAGTAATTAATCGCTTATTTATTTCGCCAATTGGGTAAATACTTCGATTATTTGCTCATTTATCGCTTAGATTATCTAACGGCTGGCCACCCTGGCCTCTCGGCTTGTAGCCGAATTTGCTCTGTTTTCGTCTGTCAAGCGAAACTCAACAACTCCCGCGCCGCGGCTGGCCCTGTATTTATATCTGAAAATGCTGGTACATTCGTGCTCTGGATTATTCTAGTATTTAGGAGAAGATTCTCGTGGCTTCTAGGCTTTCCTAGGTGTTTCTCGAATGTTTCAGACACCTCCTGAAAGCCGTAGATCATCCTAGGCCGTTCTCGATTCTTCGATAATTTTGTGACAAGTGACATAGTGCGTAAGTTCTTTTAAGCATCCCGTTATAAAGTATTCTGGGTACGGGGAGATTGCCCGGAAGTCTGATCGTCACGAATATAAACGTCACTTTATAATCTAATATAATATAATGCACAAGAAGTCAATTGATGCGATCAGTCAATATCAAAATGCCATGTTTGGTAAAGTCAGATAGGAGTAGTGTTCAACGACAGCCCTTAGATATTCTGTGTGAATCAATAAAGTGCACGGACGTCCTGTGTTTTAAGTGAAAAGATGCAGGAAAAGATGAATAATGCCCATGTATTTGGCGTTGATTTGGTATTAGAGTACGTCAGGCAAAGTAGAATATGAGGATGGATCTAGTCTATGAGAGGATAGATCAGTCCGAAGATAAACAGAAAGAATCTGGGCTTACATACAAATCATAAAAGTATACGCAGCTAAAGCAAAACTACTACTAGCTCGATATGCGACTGGTTTGAAGTTAGATCTGGACACAGTGAGTATCAGAGACAATTGCACTTATCTTAAGTTTCTAATCATCACACGATGGTTCTTTTTCAAAATTGCTAAGGCGAAATTAAGTTATTTTCACTTTTGTCATAGCCTCGCTTGCATTTTGTATTACATTCTTGCATGGAAAGATATAAATAAAAAACTCATAGTTAAAGTACACATTTTTCTAAAACGACAGCAAATAAATTATTGATTTAATAATTTAATTGGTGTTAATTGTGGGGGTGAAGTAAAGACTTCAATATCCAAAAAAATAAAAAAATGTTTTGAATGCAGGGACGAGGACTACAAAATTAAAATGTTCTGAATTCTAGATTTTATATATCTATCCCTTCCATAATCATGATTCCTATAAAGTTTTTTATAAAATCACGAATTAAGTACATTATACATTAGTTCAATCAACCCTTGATGACTGCATTTTTTTTGGATATTGCTACCTTTGCCGTTTCACATTTATCAAATAATAAATTACCAAACCGACGATATTTTAGAACTGATGAAAATCGCTCCACTTCGTGGGCTTTAAACTGTAGGAACACGTAACATGAATTTTAGCTATAGTATTGCCAAGAAAGTAATTATGTATTTATATTTACTTGTAATTTATATATATTGTGTTTATTATACTATTCGTGCGCGTAAACATATGTGAAGGAGAATAAAGATAATACAAAAGATAACGTAATAATAGATGTCATAAAATAATAAATACCGTAAGCGTACAAAATTAATGATCGATAAGTTGTAAAAACGGCAGCTTTTATACGGAATTGTAAAGATACGATGGAGAATAAATGTAATTAATATTTTATTAAACATTAAAGACTAATTTCTAATGCAATAGTTATTTAATATTGGTATCTTAAGAATCCTTAAGTATTATTCTACTAGCATTACACCGTGAAAAATTAAGAAACATAATAATTGAAGTATTTTGAAGCTGAAAACTCGTGAACAGAAAACCATTAATTTTTTTAAACCGACTTTATTCGCTTGAACCTAAAACTTAATAATAATATAAATATGTAATATATGTAATCGAGGATAGAAAGTAAGGGTGTAAGTGTTATTTCGAACTTTACAGGAGAGCAAAATAATGTTTTATCAGTCTGATTCTGTCAATATTTATTTTATTATTTAACGATTTAAATACGTGTTTTGGATTAACAAATATGGAAATCATTTAATGATAAAAGATAAAAGAAACATAGACAAAAGACAGAACTTTCTTTTGCTTTCTCCTAAAGTTTGAAATAATTTACAACCCCTTTTTGGGTTTCTACCCCCGATATATTTAAATTATTATATTTATGGTAGTTTTAGGTTAATAAAATAGGTATAAAAAATTTATTTGACTAGTTTTAGGTTAATAAAATAAATAAAGGTTAAAAAAAACAAGCTTAAATAAAATAATAATATAAAAATTTCTAGACCGAGAAATTTGGTGGGCGACCCTTGCGTGTTGCACTATAATTATCTAAAGTTGTAATTCCAGCACGTTGCGGACATTACGGACAGGCAGACAGACAGACTGACAACGAAATTATTATATTAGGTCCTTACATATGAAATTGATGTTTTGCCGTACTGGCAAATTTGATCTCAAATATCTTCTCTTTGGTTAGGAATTCCAAATCCAAATTTATACAGCTATTTACTCATGTATTTGTGTTTTGAAAATTATAATTCATTTGTTTTTTCCTCAATTGTTTTTTTCTTTGCGTCACTCAGTTTAAAAAATGAAAAACTTGAAATATCGCGTTATTTACGAGTACGAGTTCCACCGTGGCACCAGTGCTGCAGAAACGGCTCGAAGGATTAATGATGTGTATGGCGACGGTGCCGCAAAAGAAAACACAGTGCGTTTTTGGTTCCAACGTTTTCGTTCTGGAAATTTCGACCTGCAGAACAAGCCCCGTGGACGGCCGGAGACCAAAGTTGATAATGAAGAATTGAAGGCTATTGTGGAAGCGGATCCATCGCAAACCACATCCGAGTTAGCTGCAGGCTGCGGTGTTAGTGATAAAACTGTTTTAATCCACTTGAAGCAAATTGGTAAGGTGAAAAAGCTTGAAAGGTGGGTACCTCACGAATTGAGTGAAGCAAATCAACAAACGCGCGTTGACTGCTGCGTTGCATTACTCAACCAGCACAATAATGAAGGGATTTTAAATCTTAAATCTGGCCAGATGATTACGGCAGATGTCTATTGTCAGCAACTGCAAACCATGATGGAAAAGATAGCTGCTAAAAACCGAGGCTGGTTAATCGCTCTAGGCCACTGCTGCTTCATGATAACGCTAGACCACACACGCACAACAGACGGCTACCAAATTAGAGGAGCTTCAATTGGAATGTCTAAGACATCCACCGTACTCTCCGGACCTTGCCCCAACAGATTACCATTTTTTTCGAAATTTGGATAACTTCTTGTAAAGGAAAAAATTCAACTCCGATGGGGCAGTCCAAACCGCCTTCAAAGATTTTATTGATTCCCGTCCGAATGGTTTTTTTAGTAAAGGGATCGATGAACTACCTATGAGATGGCAAAAGTGCATAGATAGCAATGGTACATACTTTGATTAAATAAAAATATTATAATAAAAAAAAATCGGCTTTATGTTCCTCCCATACTAAACGCCAATTTCATATGTAAGGACCTAATATTTGGATATTAAACAAATTTTTTTTTGGTTTACAAGCAATAAAAATATTTTGAGAAGGAATAAGAATGAGAAATCCATCAAAATACAATATATACCCATATTTATGTAAAACTAGATATTATATCTTAAACATCCTACAATTCAGGTTTTAAAGATATTGTTTAACTGTAACTGGTTGCGAATATTTTATACGAACCGTATGTTTTTCCGAGAAACGATTCTCGACGTTTCGTTGAATATCCGTAACCAGTTACAGTTAAATATGTCTAACGACCGTAATAACAACCATAACTCTTTAAAGATACTGATTTTTTTGCGTGGTATTTTCAATCCTAATCTATGTAAATTGTACATAGCGGACAACATTTTACCTTTAATAAATTAAAAAAATGGAGTTACTATAGCTAGACCGCATTCAAAAGAATGTGCGCAAAATATATGTGTTGTTACGATGCAAAAAATGAACACAAAGGAAATTTTTCTAGTAAGTAAGTAACCTTTTTTAAACTAAAAATATGTGTTTATTTGGTATATCATATTGAGGCTTGTAATACGGGCTTGGCAGGCAACTTTCCTCGCTTTCTTCTTACCGGACAAAGCTAGGAAATGGTTTTTTTACTGTGTTCGACTTATAATATAAAATGAATACAAAAAATAATAACTTATTGAAAGTTCATGATTCAAGACACAGGGTATTAAAACATAATAATAAGGCACAATAATGGAAAATTGAGGCAACGTATAAGGATGGAATTGTGCTCAATTGAAACAACCCAGTCCTGCGAGGAAGGTTAAAAATACAACGTCTTTGCCAATATCAAGTCAATACTCTAATGAAACGAAAAACAAAGAAAATAATATTAAATAATATGAAACTCCCTGACGACGCAAATTACAATAGCGGGGGTGGAATCGGTGATGAGAATTTCTCTTCCGTGCTACCGAGCGCGGAACACTGAAGACTGTCCCTGGAGAATAATCACTACTGGATCTCATTATTTTAAAACTTAGCCAATTATTTATACATCTGTAATGGTAGTCTGCGAGCAGCAATTGGACAATTTGATAAATTGGATTATGCGGTTGTTAGATAATATTGTAGGTAGTATTTTCTGGGTTGTCGTGCTATGGATTGACATTATCTTAGCAAATCCGATAGAATAACATAGAAGATTAAGATGAATTGAGCTCAAATATTATTCTAAACTAGCTTTAACCCGTCAAAAATGACGGAAAATTGCCTCGCGTCTGATTGCTTAGTCCTGTATGTGGTGCATTTCTGACGGGTCACGCACAACGCCGCGGTGGCAACGTCGCTGGGTTGCCGCATTCGGGTTTGCTCGCCCGGGGTTCAAGCGCTTTCTCCATCCGTTTAATTTCGTTTTTTTTTACAGACAGAGAGAAAGACGGACAGAAAACGAAATTATTATTTTTAGATTGGAAGGTATTATTCAAAGAATATATCGAAGCCCACAACAACAGTTCATGGTTTTGGGAGGCATGTGAAATAATGGAAATTAATTAAAATAAATTAATTCACTGGACACGAATTTCATCGGAGACCGTTTTTTTATTAATGTAAAATTTTATAATTCGCACTAATTATCACTAGAAAATTCTCTGCACTTTGATCTGTCGCCAATCTGCTCTTTTTCGCACGTAAGTATCCACTCTGGGCTTGTTGTTTATCGTTTTATCGTTTTTATACATAAATTTTGGTTCGCAAATGTTCAACCGGTTTCTCCGTATTTCTTTTTTTATGTTTTTTTAGAGATTCGATTAGGTTTTTTTAGAGAATTGTCCAGTTTATTTGAGATTCATGTTTAAGGACTTCGATAATGTGAAGTTACTATTGTTTTAGACTCGTGACAGCATAATAGAGAAATTAATAAACAAAAATAATATAAAATTTAAAGAAAGCATTTGATTATGTACAGCTGTACATAATCAAATGTACAAATTCTACCAGTCTATCTAGCTAGACTGGTAGAACAATCTTTCTGCGTAAGGAAACAGAAGAGGAGACAAATATATTGGATATAAATTGATAAGTAGATTTTCTTAAAAGTAGTTTGATAATAAATTTTATCTCAAAAACTAAGGCAGAAAAGTAATTTTTAACTTATCTCTTTACAAAACAATAATTTAATATCTATTTTAATACTAATCCTCTTTCATATAATAGACAAATAGACGTATATTATCGGCGAATATCAGAATATATATTTAATAAGTTCTCTTCTGTAGGTACACTACTGGTCTGTGGTTCGAGCCTCATTCTAGGAGGCCAGCAAGTTAGTCAAATTTATACAAGAAAACAAAGCAAAGTTTAAAAATTGTGAACATTGTTGTATACGTATTTCATGTAAGCAAAAAAGTAATATTCGAATAGACGTAACAAAAATGAATACTAAAATATAATTTCTTTTATTATTGCAAAATGACTCTGTGGTAACATTATATAATAATAATAATAATAAATAAATAAATCAGGTAAATGATCCTTTCATCAGAATACAATATATACTAAAAATTAAAATTGAAAGTACCTTTAGACATTGACAAAAAATAAAATATAAATTTAAGGGGAAAATGTTCTTCGGTTTTCACGGCCGTTCAGAATCTTCAGGTTTGTATTTTCTGTGGTGTGAGGCCATGTTTTTAAGACGTTTCGGGTACCTTTAAGGGTCATCAGCATACACATAAAAAAACGCCACATAATACCAAAGAAAGTACAAACCAGAAAAAATAGGGGGTTGAACAACGAATTAGGAACAAATGCGAAGGCAGATTTAATAGGTAAATATTTGCAAAAAAGATTCGATTATATATAAATTCAATTATTTTGCTATTAAAATTTTTGTCATTTATTAAAATTCATAAAATTTCTTATTTATGTAATAGTGATCCTTTTTTTAACGTAAAATATCAAAAAAAAATATTACAAAAACAATGGTTTGTTTCCAAAAAATGTCTTGAAAATTTTAGGATATTTTGTTTATATAAAAATGATTGCAATCATTAAAAATTAATTTATAAACCAACGATTTTTTTAAAAATAGGTGTCATTCGTATTCTTGTCATTTAGTATATTTATTTTTTGTTAATAAAATATAAATTTAAAATAAAATGGTCCAAATCTATTTCCTAATTGACATTAAGAAATTGGAAAATCAAGAAGTACTTGGATGCGATCGGATAGAAGGCAGATCCAAAACCGGAAATTATTGATGTCACCCTCTTTGCAGTCTATTTATGTACAACCAGGCTGAGTCAAAATTCCGGGTGGAATGGAAGCGTCATTTAGACCTTTGAATAATTTGGATGTATTAGGGTACCCGTAAATAATGTCGTTTTTTATAATAAATTATTTGGATTTACTATAAAACCAGCTTTACAAGGTCGGTCAGGTGGTTTAGGCATGTTGAGCGAATGAATGAGAAATGAATGGTAAGAAAGATATATAATGCAAGTGTTGACGGCGCCAGAAAGAGAGGGCGACCGCGGAAGACGTGGCATGACCAGATTAACCAGGTACTGGAAGATGGCTCCGTTAGAAGCCTCAGCAACCGTCGAGCTTGCATGTGAAAATGTACGAATGTGGATGAGGCGAGAGTTGTATGTCAGGACAGAAGAGTGTGGTGCTCTATCCTCTCTGTCTACCCCCACGGGGAAACGGCTAAGTTAGTTAGTTCTTATAAAACCACTTTTTTTTTAATTTACACATCTGAGACTATTTTAATTTACGCATTTAAGGGACTTTAAATGCTGGACCATGATGGACCCATTTAATTTTAATTTTCTTGATGAAAAGATTATGCATAGCCTTCCTGTACTGGTCTTTCGTGCACATTTCGTGTTCATCTTAAAGTATAAATTCTTATATAGAAATTTCTTAAACCACATCTGATTTATCCAAATATAACAGCCTTCTCCATACATTTCACATTTATTTTTTACACTATCACTTTTTCACATTATTAATTTTATCTATTTTCATATACTCAATGTAATGTGGTCAAAATGAAGTATACTGTTTCTCTTTTTTATATTTCCTAATTAGCTCTTTATCATCGAAAACCAAAAGATACTGAAGACTAAATCAACGAAAAAAATATATTTACGTCGAACTTACTAGAGAATTATGGCCTATTCGTACCTAGTGATTTTTGCGTAATCGAGGTAATATATTATTCTATGTCTCTGAATACAGAATGGGTATAATGAATAGGCACATTTTATACGTAGTGTGCAACTTTTAAACGAATTGAGTTATGTTGATATATTTAATGTCAGAATTAAAAGCACTCACCTCAAAAATTGCATGACAAATAGAGAAATCTGACACGCAATTAATAAAATTGACATAAGACATGTTGTTTGCTAACATGATAATTAAACAATTTTTCTTTTTTAAAATAAAGGAAAAGGATTACTTATATTCATTTGTAAATTCATAGATATATTAACGAGATGCTTTAAAGTATAAGTCAAATACCAAATGTATAAGTATGAGTTAAAAAACTATTTAAGCAGTTGTCCACCGTTTCCATCTCCCAAAGGCATACAATTTGATATAAAAAATAGCTACCATTCACCATTAGTCCGTGTGAAGCCTTGCAAAATACAGTTTATGTCAGGTAAAGGTCTTGATTTGTATTCCGAAGGCATGACTTGAAGAAAGTTTTTCCATTTTTCTCGAAAAATAATTTTTAAGACCGCAGAAAACACTTTCAAGACCAATCATTTAGACATTGGAACACATCAAATTTTCAACTTTCTTTTGTCACAGTTTCCAGTAATTTATGAAAAAATAACCAACCAAAAAAAGGAGATACGAAATTTTATAAAATTATATAACAGGCTTATGGTGCCTCGGAAATAATATTTTTTTACAATTTTCCTTGCACTTTACAATTTATAAAAGACAGAATAATGACATAATATAATTTTGTAAATCAAACAGGCAACTAGAGTGGGATATTTTTTTTATGTAGATGAGCAAACGTTGGGTTTAAAATGGCTTCTTTTCGTTTTAGAGACTTAATGAAAAAATAAAGGCAAGGTATACTTGTCATAACATTATTATTATTTTTTTTTGAGTCTATTACCCTACTGGATTTATTTTCTTTTTGACTTTATTCACCATACGAACTGGTACCAACTTAACTCGACTGAGTAGTCGCACGCAGTGGAGTTAAGTTGGTACAAGTTTCTCAAGTTACGCAGCCAACAGATGCGTCTTTCTACGCTTCTTTTTTAAATTATTTTCCCTTGGATGATGAGTTAGTTGGTTTAAACTTCCTTAGTTATCTCATAATAATATTGATTGATATGGTAGTTACTTTGTGGTGCTAAATAATTATTTTAATTTAAACTAAATTGAACTTTGTAATACACACAAGTTGGATTAATTTAACAAGACTATAGTTTCGAGAGGAGCAGTCCCTCTCATAATCAGGTGTAATTAATGACAAACCTAAAAACAGAAATTATGAAAATATTTGAGTAGAGTAACGGGTCGCGGAGCGAAGTGTGGTCTTTAAGGGGAAGATGCTGAGAAGCGAAGATTTTGGTAAGAATGTGATATTGTTTATGAGTTTTTTTCTCAGAATTCAAGTTCTTCTAAGTTTCAACGGTTTCCAAATTGTTCATTATCAAACCTTTATGAGGAAACAAGTGTTGTAGTTTTAGTCTGTGATTATCAAAAGAATGGTTTGTATAAACTATATGGTTGGAGAATTCTGAGAAATTCTTGTTCCTTAAACAACGGCGATGTTCCTTTATTCTTATATTTAGGTTTCTTGTTGTTTGGCCTATTAATCATAACAATCTACACAAGTAATTTCGCATATCCCACTCTTTTCTAATGAAAATGGAATTGTATGTATTGGTGTATTATATGTGTGTATTATATGTATTGGTGTATTATATGTATGTATAGGGTAAAAATTGGTGGTAACGTCTTAAACTCCTAGACCAAGACAAATATTAGAAGGATAGACACCAACATGGCGGTCTAAAAAATAAATAATTTCGCTCGTGTTAGTTATTATTATAATTTTTTTTTGTTTTCTTTTGATGAATTTTCACATTAATCACATGAAAATATAAATAATTTTTATTTTGCTAGGTGGTCATGATATTACATCCAATGATGTATGTGAACTACGATTTATGAGTAACATTAGTAAAAATAACATTTTTAAGGGTTGTATATAATGTTATATGGGACGAGGTCCATGGGGATGACACCATGAGTTACAGCGCTGGGTAACACCAGTCCTTGTGATGCCACAGTCCATCAGAATGATTAAATTTATAAATAACATATGGGTGGGGACCTACCGCCACATGATGAACGTTATCTGTATCAGTGTACGACGTAGAACGATTCTAAATTCACTTGGCTTCATACAAGGTGGCCCTTACCCTCCCTTCGGTCCTTCACGTCAACGTCATACGGCGTGCACTCATTAACATTGGGTATTTAAAGATAGAATCACAATTTTAGGAAAAAATCTCTCCATTGTAAATGCGACTTTATTATAATTTTGAGCGTGGAATATGTTCGTAGAGAACGAAAAAAATACGACAAAAAAACGTACAATTAAGATGACAAGCAAGTCAATTAAACAAACGTCATTTTTATGGGAACACTTAATATATTTATAGTAATAAAAAATAAAAATTAAATACGTATTTCAATGTACAAGTTCTTAGCTAGTACATAAAATTGTAATTTTTTTGCGAACTTACGGATATGATTTTTGAAATAAGTACTTCGAATAGGTGCATCGAAATAGGTCATCTGTCGATTTTTACTACGGAAGTTTTCACTGTTTCCCTGATAAAACCTTCTATACTACGTTGATTTTAAGGATTTTATTAAGTTTCCATTCTAAAATGCAGTGAAATAATTAAATAAATAATTTTATCAAGAGTAGAAAGCCAAAAGGGTGTTAGTAATAATTATTAAGAACTTTACAGAAGAGCAAAATAATGTTTTGTTAATCTGATTTTATTAATTATTCTTTTATTATTAAACAAATTCCATATGGATTAAAAAATATAGACATCATTTAATAGTACAAAAAACATTAACAAAATCAGATTAACAGAACTTTCTTTTGCTCTCCTGTAAAGTTCGAAATAATTACTAACGTCCTTTTGGATTTCTACCCTCGATATATATTTCACATATCGATGGTAGAAAAATTATACCCTCGATACATAATGCAAGGTTAGGCAATGGCAGTAATATTCAAAACATGCTTTGAATGCTGTCATCGATTTAGAAATGTACTGAATTGAGGATTTTGTAGGAAATAGCTATGTGCCTTCCAAAATCATGTTTTGGAATCACTTTTAAAAGACAACAGTATCATCGTAGTGTAAAAAGTATGTACACTTCAACCAATCATCTCTTTAATATATTACGTAAGGTTCCAAGGGAGTTTTTGATGCTTTTGAGCCTATCACTGCAAATGCTCGTTCACTGGACTTAGTAAACGAGTATTTGCATCTGGTAATGGCTAATCGGTTATACAAACCTTCCTGCAGTTGAAGTAAAAGTTAAACTCAGAACCCTTGAAGACACAAAGGCATGTTGCGTATCGCCTTTTATATCGAGCCTTTCGATAAGTAAAGTCCTTCTAGTCTAACCTCTAAAGATTTTCATAGAAATGCAACAACCCCAATGAAGAAAATTCATACTCTATTCATGTGTTCTGTCTGATTAAAATCAGAAAAAATATAAAAGAACAAAGCAAAACGTGAATGGGCATGTTTACAAAAATACGTTAAAGAATTCAAAATACAAAGTAAACTATTGTGTGGACGCAAATGTCGTGCATTTTAAATTGTTCTTATTAGAATGTTTAGACAGTCTGTGTTCGAAATGATTCCCATTATTCTTTATTATTAAAATACAGAAAGAGTAAACACATAATTTACATGTAAATTGCTATCATAATGAACTGGTCGCGTATATCGCAAGTTGGTTGGTTGGGTATACATTTTTAAACCAGTTTCATGGTACCAAGTTTATATTTTTGATATGATAAAATCACATTTTTACTGTGAAGTCGCAATTTTAGAGCAGAGTTCTTTGATGTTCAAAATATAAGGGGTGCATCGTTAAGAAATAAATAAATGCAGAAAAAAATTAATTAAAAAGTAATCATAAATCATTTCATCATCACCGCGATACGAACCGCGAAGATTGCCGGGAGAATGCAAATCTATTAAACCATGTAAACCACTTAATTTTACGACGAATTTTAATATTATACGTAAATCCTTAAGTGAAAAACCGAAAATTAATTTTAATTGAATGTTATCAATTTCTTATTGCAATAATAATATATTAAAAATAATTTTCAATACGTATATGCTAGATAACGCTAGAATTTTTTATTCTAATTATTTAAGTTTCGGGATCAATTTCCGGAAATAACTAAATACGTTTTCGATGAGCGATGAATTTAATTTGATTATACAATCAAAATACATAATTATCAAAGTAAAAAGGTCCGTCACTAACTCTGTCAGATGGCGCAAATAATTACGGGCAATAAAATAATAATACGATATAAAAAAAGAAAAAAGGCATATCTACACTACGAGCAAGACACTACGCTACGCTAGACAGCGGGGCGGTATATGCACATATACATGTACTAGCGGACCCGAAAGATGTTGTCCTGTGTAATAATAACATGTGTCCTGCCGCGTAATGTCCGGCATAAATCTTAGAACCCGACTGCAGCGCCATCTACCGGGTTCAGTTGGGAATCCAAGCCATCCAGGGACCCACTCGAACGCAAAAAGAAAATGTCATCAAAATCGGCCAAGTTATTAGGTTCAGTTCAGTGACATACATACAGAAGTATTATGTATTTAAAGATGAGAAAATTAATTTTTAGTAATTCATTTGTTAGAAAAATTTAACATTGTATGATAAAGTATCTTAATCGTATTACAAACTTCATTTCATATCCAATAAAAAGAGTAATTAATATTTTTAAGGCATGAGATGTATTAATTCTTGGATAAAGTTTATACAAAATATTCCCTGTATTTTCGTACAGTGAAAATAATGTCACAAACTATTGTTGGATGTTTTTTTATGACGAATGAACAAACAATTAGGAAAAATTGCTGCGTAATAATAATTTATAATTCTTATTTTTTTAGGTTTGATCAGATTTTCGTATTTAAATTTTCACCAAAAATTACCACCATTTAGAAACCAGAATTAGACAAACTTAGAAATTAATATAATGTTAGTTGGCGCGTATTAGATAGAATAAATAAACGGTCGGAGAGATATTTTGGCATGTTTAACGGATGACCGAGAAAAGGACGGTAAAGAAAATATATGAGTGTTGAAAACAGCAAGAACACAGGCATCCATGAAAAACCTAGTATTGTCAGATAAACCTAATATTGGAGGATGGTCCTGTTAAAGTCTTCAACAATCGAAAAGCGAGCATTGAAAGATGTATGCCAAGGCAGAAGAGGATGGCATTCTATTCTCCACGCCTACCTCTGCATGATAGTTAATTATTTTACTTACAATGTGTACAATTTTAACACACTTATAAAATAAAATATGAAATATAATAAAATATGTACAAATTTACTTTCTTAGCCATATTTAACTGCTAAAACAGAGTGCCAGGGAATTTAAAGTTAAAATCTGCGATCAGCGAGCGACATAAAGCGGAGCAATATAAAGCGATAATTTTCGGGTGCGAATAATCGAAAAGAATTCTGATACACATTTCAATATTGTATTTTTGACTGAAAATTATTTAAACTAATGAAATAATATCGGTAAATAACAAGAAATATTTCCAAATAATTTTTGTTATTTACGGAAGTGTTCTACTCGAACTATCCAGGGAATGAAAGTTTACACCTTAGCTCCATGATATTTTCTCACGAAGAATTTTTTCTCAGATTTCCGTCAAAAAGAATACCAATGCAATAAAATAATAAAATAACCGTCTTCCCGGAACGTAGAACAGCGCCAGTCGTAAAAGTAAGTCATTGTTTCTGTCGGAATGTGTTCCTGTCTGCCCAGAAGACTTAGAAATTTGTTCGTTGAAGAAACTCGCCAGACGATAGAAGATCTAAACCTTTATCTGGGTCCGAATTACAAAACGAAAATCTTGCCAGCTCAGATTACAGACGGATGTTTATCGGAAAAACCTTTGATAAGATCGACAAGTAAAAATGTTCTGCAAATCCAAACCTGAGACTTCCGTTTGGGACTAGGTACAGAATACTAAAATCAAGCTTCGTAGTTTATGGGCGGATAACTTCGGAGCAATTAAAACTTCCCACCAAAGAGGTGGACCGACACTTCGAGGCAACAATATTATACATTGCCAGCCAGGACAAAGTAGCTTAAGGCTGCTTGGAGAGCAGTCATGAAGTGGACCTCGAACTTTGGTTATTTACATATTATATAAACTGTACAAATTCATTTACAGTAAAAAATAAATTATATGTAAGTGATAAGACTTAGTAACAAAAAAAAAAACAAAAAATCACTTTGTAAAAGAAAAAAAAAACAATATTTAAATAAGTAAAATAAAAAATACACAATTATAGTACACTAGCT
The DNA here is from genome assembly GCA_016648135.1 of Agrypnia vestita. NCBI lineage: Eukaryota > Metazoa > Arthropoda > Insecta > Trichoptera > Phryganeidae > Agrypnia > Agrypnia vestita. Next base: position 241,802 of record JADDOH010001582.1, read on the forward strand.
GTAATCCGTCAAAAATGAGGGAACTTTTATATGTCGGTAAGGAATAAGTATGTATTTATATTGATTTAAAAAAAAATTTTTGGAAAAAAATTCTTTCGGAAAAAAACGGACGGATAAACTGACATCGAAAGTATTATAATTGGGATATATACTACACAATAAAATCAATAATGCTCAACAGTCTTAATAATATTATCCCAAGGAAAATCTTTTTTTTCTAAATATTTTTTTATAATTTCAATTTTTTTGAAATCATTTGAAAGTACCGTCATTTTTGACTGATTAAAAATTTCACTTTATTTTATTTAAAAGCTGTTCATAATTTAACAAATTTCATTTAATGGTTCATATCACTAACACAATGAAAACGTAATAGGTAGATTGTTATTTCAGTAATTAAGACTCCAATATAAGTTAACGTTATCACCAATTCAACTTGAGCGAATCATCTACTTATAAACATATCATGTTTTACCTTACTAACCCTAAGTTTTATTTGTCTAATTATTATGTTGTGAATTAGCATGATAAGTCTACATTTTGTACGATATATTTTGCTGATATAAACTTTAAACTGCTAAGATTTTTAAACAATCAAACATTAAATGAATTTGGATATTTCGGATAACGCTTTATTTAGCGTTTATTTTATCATTTTTACAACGACAACATTAAAATGCACGCGCAGATATCTGTTACCCTCCCAAAAACTAACTACAATACCGTCTCTATCATCTAGAAATTTAAATTAGAAAGCACTCGTAGTGTCTGGAATACACGGGAATAAATGGGAAACTTCTAGAATATAGTAAGTATATAAATGGGCACAAAGTGAGATATTAAGAGAGTACCTGCCGGGCGTTCGGAAATGTGAAAATATTCTAAGACGTGTATAAAGTGTTTCGAAAACGAATAGTTAGTGCGAAATCATTGTTAATTAATAAATTTGTGTTAAGTGACTTTATTTCATTATTAAAAAGTTAATTATTTTTAAGTGTTTCTTCTGTCTCCCGTATCGATATATATGTAAAATCAATAATATTAAGTGTTGCACGTACCATTGCAGAGTTATTGAATTATTTAATCCTATTGCGTTAAAGCTGGTATCGATCATCGAAAGAATGTTCATCCCTTGCTAAGTGTGGGCGCGTGCGAGGGTAGAAAAGTGTCTACCCCCGTTCAGTCACTTCAATTCTTTCAACAATAATTGGTTCCACAATATCAAGTCTCCGGAGGCGTCCCTAACGTTCAGGCAATCTGTATAACACTGCCAAGTTTACTAAGCGTTTCTAGCCTACCAACACATTTCTCTTCGCGTTATTTTTTATTATTCGCCCACTCTTTAATCCCCGATCAAATAACGGATTCGTATTAATTTAATTATTATTTTTAAACGAAGAGCTTAAAAACAGATCATCAATTTATTTAGAACTCATATAACTTCGGGGAAGTCATTTTCCTTGAATTTTAAATAGAAAATATTCTTTACTTTTGAGTGAAACATCGCCATTTGTGGGTGAAATTTGAGTCTATAAACACTTGTCTAAAAAAGGAGCTAAAAATTTAAATAATTTTCAGGTGTATTCTTGAGTATGTTAATAATATCGGATGAATGTCACCCACACACAAAAGAACTACTGTTTCTTACTCTAGTCAAAAATATATATCTCAATACTACCAGCGACATCTAAGTACTGGTTCATGAGGATAACAAATTTCAAGCACTGATGGCATTAGCGTAAGTTAATAAACAAACAAACACTTCCATAACAACTTTTTCATTTAAATAGCTTTGTCCTTGTGATAAAATTAATCTCAATATATTAAATGTTTTTTCCTTTCATACCGCCCTATAATAAATCGTGTTTATGTGAAAATATTTCCCGTGTTTGATTTCTTTGACCTCACATTTTATTTTTTTCTATCTTGGATTAAAAAAATACCTTCTAGCGTTACAAATACAGTTGAAGAATTTTTTGTATCATTCTCTGTTAGTTCGTTTTTATATAATAAATAAAATATATATGTTACACTACATAACTTAGTCTAAATGTAAAATACAAACATTAATTTACTATTTTATTCTGCGATCATTTTTTCAAAGAGAAAATACGTAATTGCGCTTTTATTCGATATTATTATCTCGGAATACCCAATTTTCAAATACAAAGCTTTAATAATGTATCACCAACATTCATAT
>JADDOH010001583.1:0-16167 GCA_016648135.1 Agrypnia vestita
TTTATTACACATAGTTAATTTTGATGATGAACACTTTTTTATATAAGAATAATTAATTACTTTACAACGGGTAGGAGGCAGTTGAGTTCGGAGAAATTTAATATATTTTATATATATCAGTAGAATACATATTTTCTTCTTTGGGCGTAGCCACACGCGAATGATATTTTCTGTGATTAAGGAAAACGTATTTAAATGTAGCGTTGGTTGATGGTTGGCCACTAAAATTAGATAGACTTCATATCTGCATGAACATATTTTTTTCTTTTTCTCTAGTTGCAATATTATCTCTAGATAATCTGGCAAAGTGAGCAAAATTCACATTTTTTTCTCAAATCTTCTCTTGCGTTTTTTATCACATTGTTTCATGGATTTAAATTTATTTATCGGATTCCATATATTTTAAATACGGATAACTTCTTAAAATGACACAAACCAAAGTATTTAATCAATTAATAAATTACAAATAACCTTTGATGTTTTAAAAATGAAGTATATTACTTTATTTTGTGAACGATGAGATATAACTTTTTTCAATAATATTACAAATTAAACGATTATCTTAAATATATTAAAACTATAGCGAATTCTGTCAATTTGTGTTATTAAAAAAGGGCCGTTTTTAAAATAAATTGTCAAATTTTCGAATAGAAATTGTTTTGAGATGAGAGTCACACTGTTGAATAAACTTAATCAAAGTATTTTTTCAGAGATTATTGAAAAAAATGTATGGAAGAACTGCGTTATTGTGTATATTAAAATAATGTAAAAAACCAACATTTATTGCTATTTGATCTATAATCATAGTTCAGACACCTGCAACAAAAATGCAAAAAGGACAAATAATTTATTACTTATACATATTTCGGCCGTCGATTAAGGCTGTGAAAACAGCGCTATCTAGATAAGCGTAAAGTCTTGATAGAGTTAGTGATGGACATTAAATAGAGAATTGTGATTTTTTGCTTCTTATTTTTTTGAGCCATCCGGTAGCGATAGTAACGGATATTGTTACAGAGAGAATTATATACATTGATTAATGCATAATACATAATAAAACCATGACATGCGCGATATAGGAATGGATACATTTATTAAACTGAAATGTTAAAAAATTCTAAATATTAGGTCCTTACATATGAAATTGGCGTTTTGCCGTACTTGCAAATTTGATCTCAAATATCTTCTCTTTGGTTAGGAATTTCAAATCCAAACTTATACAGCTATTTACTCATGTATTTGTGTTTTGAAAATTATAATTCATTTGTTTTTTCCTCAATTGTTTTTCTCTTTGCGTCACTCAATTTACAAAAAGAAAAACTTGAAATATCGCGTTATTTACGAGTACGAGTTCCACCGTGGCACCAGTGCTGCAGAAACGGCTCGAAGGATTAATGATGTGTATGGCGACGGTGCCGCCAAAGAAAACACAGTGCGTTTTTGGTTCCAACGTTTTCGTTCTGGAAATTTCGACCTGCAGAACAAGCCCCGTGGACGGCCGGAGACCAAAGTTGATAATGAAGAATTGAAGGCTATTGTGGAAGCGGAATCCATCACAAACCACATCCGAGTTAGCTACAGGCTGCGGTGTTAGTGATAAAACTGTTTTAATCCACTTGAAGCAAATTGGTAAGGTGAAAAAGCTTGAAAGGTGGGTACCTCACGAATGAGTGAAGCAAATCAACAAACGCGCGTTGACTGCTGCGTTGCATTACTCAACCGGCACAATAATGAAGGGATTTTAAATCGAATCATTACCTGTGATGAAAAGTGGATCTGTACGATAATCGGAAGCGCTCATCGCAATGGCTGAACCCTGCCGAACCAGCCAAACCATGCCCCAAGCGAAAATTGACTCCAAAAAAGTTACTTGTGAGCCTTTGGTGGACTAGTGCTGGTGTCGTTCACTACAGCTTTCTTAAATCTGGCCAGACGATTACGGCAGATGTCTATTGTCAGCAACTGCAAACCATGATGGAAAAGCTAGCTGCTAAACAACCGAGGCTGGTTAATCGCTCTAGGCCACTGCTGCTTCATGATAACGCTAGACCACACACTGCACAACAGACGGCTACCAAATTAGAGGAGCTTCAATTGGAATGTCTAAGACATCCACCGTACTCTCCGGACCTTGCCCCAACAGATTACCATTTTTTTCGAAATTTGGATAACTTCTTGCAAAGGAAAAAATTCAACTCCGATGGGGCAGTCCAAACCGCCTTCAAAAATTTTATTGATTCCCGTCCGAATGGTTTTTTTAGTAAAGGGATCGATGAACTACCTATGAGATGGCAAAAGTGCATAGATAGCAATGGTACATACTTTGATTAAATAAATATATTATAATAAAAAAAAATCGGCTTTATGTTCCTCCCATACTAAACGCCAATTTCATATGTAAGGACCTAATATTATATTTAAAAAAACTATTTCAGTCAATGTTTTCATTTTAATTTTGAAAACAGAATGAGATCAGTTATTGAATAGTAAATTTGGATGGACATTCGAAATGATTATTATTGGAAATAATATTTTATTTTATTTAAATTTATGCGTGAGAAGAGAAAGGGACAGAATAATTGTGTATGATTTGCGTCTTAGCTACTAAGGCTTGTTCTTAAAATGTGTAGAATAGTATATTTTTGACGGGCTAGGGAGAAGTGGCGATGGTTATGTCGTTTAACTGCCTCGTTCCCGTCCACGTATCTGAGGTTCAAGTCTTTCTCCAGTGAATTTGAACGAAATTATTATATTTAGATATTACCAGAATACTCATTTTAAATGCATTTCGTGGGCTCGCATTTTCGCTACATGCTGCTTCTCGATACGCACATTCTCGCTACAATACGCACGCTAGTGTGCGCAACTTCCAAAATAAATATTTATATTAGTTCATGGTTGCTTCAACATTTTGGACATGTATTCAAGACAGAAATCCACCTGTAAAGTATTGTGGACTAGCTTTGTTACACCCTGTATAGTTAGTTATATTACATTTTTTTTACTTCCTTTCTTTTAACTCGTGGCGTCTGCTTGTCTGACGAAAAAATTTTGGATCGATTTTTAACCCTTTTCCCGTGATCCAATCGAGCTGAAACTTTGCAAGTAGACTCGTGGTGACGATCAAGAAGATCTTTCAAATTTTCGTTAAAAAAATAATAATTATAGTATAATTTTGGATTTTTAGAAAATTTAATTGATTTTTTAAAATTGGAAACCATACAAATGTTTGATTACTACCAACAGCGGCCTGACGACGTCGCGGAATATTTAAAATTTGAATTACTCCGTCGGTATATGTAATAGGTACCTCACTGCGAATTTCTAAAATTGGTAAAAACGGGTTTTTCAGTAATTTGTACGGAGATTCCGACGCATGTGGTAGACACGAAACCAGAAAATGAGAAAGGGAGTATCGTAAAAACTTGGTTTTTATGTGTTACTTTTTAAATTTTCTCACACATTTTTCGGTATCAAATTGATTCACGCGTATCTATCCCGTATGTATCAAAGTTGATGTCGAAACGGGACTTTGGCGTAATATTACTTGCAAAAATACCAACAATAGATCATCCGTACTCGCAGAAAGCCCGGCGTGCGAGCCGGGCCCCTCGTCTCCGGCGAAGCGGAGAATATTTTTCGAGGAACTGAATTTAAAAAGCGGCCAAGGGAGGCTTTTCTAATTTAAGAACTGGCGCTTTGCCAGATTTCTGAATGATTAATATTGGCAACATCGTAAGCCTTGTTTAGATACACACCCCCCCCGCCAGTGGCGTGCAGCAAAAAAGCTGTGCAGCACTCAAGATTACGGAAATCATGTATTAATTAAGTGGCAATGAGGTACAGGGACACCAGTGTGGTACCCGAAGATGGATCGACAATTATCCTCTCTTCTGATTCTTTTTCTTTTAGTAGATCTGTTGATCTGATACAGAAAACTACGCCTCCTGGGATGTCTAGGTCTAGCTGTCCCTCCATCTTTCGCTGGTCTTCCCAGTAGGCGTCGTCCAGAGGGGATTTCATTCGCTGCTGTTTACACGAGTCCTTCACTGTCTATTCTAGCTTCGTGATCTCTTCAGGATTTTCTTCTGGATCTACTCCATCGTTCTGTCCTCTATTTTGCAGGTTTTCCTTATGTCTGTGTTCAGACACGATCACGTAGATTTTCTGCAGTAATGGATCTCAGCACTCTCATTTCAGATGTTCCGAGAAGTTCTTTGGTGTGACGTGTTCCAAGCGCCGTAATTGGTAGATTTCTCTCGCGGCAACTGGGGCAACTACTCGCCCCTAGATGTCGCTGCTCTTCGACTTTGGCGGCTATTCCCCGCAGTAACATTACAATTTACGTGGAAAATTTTGATTTTGATTTATTAATAAATTTTTTTAGCACTTAATAAAGTGCACTGTCACGGAATTGTATCTGTGGTAGGAAAATGGAACACTAAAATAATTTAAAAAATTATGTATCAAAGTCACGAATTTTATCGGAGCACCGTTCTTTACTTTAATTCATACTTATTTCACTAAATCTTCCACACAGCTTTGCTCTGTATACGGATGTCAAACATTAACTACCTCCGCGCGTGCGCCTGCTCGCCTTTTATACAAAATGTTGATTTCGCCTTGCTTCGAGAACGTTCTACAAGTTTCTCCATATTTCTAGTGATTATGAGAATAGCTCAGTTGATTCCAAATTCATGTGGACCATTCGAGAGACTTCGATAATGCGCAGTTGGACTCTCACGGTAATATATTATGCTGTTAGTTTATTGAAATTTTTTTTGAAAAATAAACATTTGGAGCTCCTTTGCCGTAACTGACATGCGACATTCGCCAACGCACGGTTGTCCAAAACAGAAAAGAAGATCATGTACCTATTAAGAAATGCAATATCTGTAATGTTGCATATCCGATTTGGTCAGGATTTTATATACAAGAAATCGGTATTTTAAATCATTGATATTTCGTTTCTAAATTAGTTCACGACCTTTTTGTCGCACGCCACTGCTCACTACTTAGATTACAAGCCAAGCCAGGCTTGGAGCTGTGCCTGGAACGGGGGTAGAAAGAAGCGTCCACTTGAATGTAAATTTACAAACCGACAAGATTGTAAATTTTTCTAAAATCCTTTCCTAGCGCCAATTAAATCGGAATTATCGTTAGTATTCAATTCCTTGTGTTTATCTCGTCACGTTTCTTGGGACTTATCTTGTCTCACTGTCTAATCGAACGCCATATACATACATTGGCTTGAGTTGTTGTCTCTTTCTACTAATCTCAAGGTAATTTTTTTCAGATCGAATATTGAAGGAGCAAGAAAATGATTAAAAAATCTATAAGGTTCTTAACATTTTATTTAACTTTTATTGCAGCGAATGAATTTTCCATAATCGAAATACGGTACTGTAATGATAGTTCAACGTTTTACAAAAAACATGTCGGAAATATTTAAAAAAAAAAAGGAAACTTTTATATTGTATGTCTCCATAACTATTGACCATGGTTGCCAGAATATTTTCGACTCATATTAAGGGAGGAATCCACCTGTAAAGTATCATGGACTAGCTCTGGTACATTCTTCTTCTTATTCACTGCTGGATATAGGCCTCTTCCATTCTTCCCTATTATTGGTTAGCTTAGCTACATGATTCATGATATCTAATGCTCTAGTACCGTGCCTAGTATCATAATTTTTTATTCTGTCTCTTAGGCTAATACCAAGCCTGGATATAGCCTCTACATACCTACCTATAAACATATGCAAGGTGTCTCAAAGCTAGTAGCAAAAACTTCACAGGTAGATTCCTGCTTTGATAATGAGTCGAAAATGTTCAAGCAACTATGACCTTATATCAATAGTTATGGAGACATGCAATATCAAAGTTTGCATATTTTTTCAATATTTCTGATTTATTTTTTTGCAAGAACAATCATTACAGTGACATTATGAAAAATTAATTTATTTCAATACAACTGAAATAAAACGAAAAAATTCCATTTTCAATTTTTGCAAGGTTTTCATCATTTTTTTGACTTGTATTAAAGCGAATGAATTTTCATTATCGATGTAAGTCACTATAATGATAGTTCAACCTTTTTTATTTTAATTATTGCACAAAAATTTGTCAGATATATTGAAAAAAAATGCAAACTTTGATTTTGCATTTCTCCATAACTATTGATATTAGACTTATGCGTGCGGTGAGAACAAGAAGCATGACTTTTATTTAAACATAATATATTTGAAGAAGAAAAACGAAGTTATATGTTTATCTAGCAGAAAATAATGAAAGATTAAAATCCGAATAATAGGTTTAATTATTGTAATAGAAATATTACGTGATATTTATCTGATTTGGGTTAATTTTCAAAATACATACTTAGAAAAAAGTCATGCTTCTTGTTCTCAGTGCACGCCCCTGTTATTAGGTCACGGTTGCTTGAACATTTTCAACTAAATCATCAAGGCAGGAATCCACCTGTAAAGTTTTTGCTACTAGCTACGAGACACCCTGTATTTGAAGTGTTGCGTGGCAAATATTTAAAAGCATCACGCGATATTGAATTTCGGCCGGAGAGGAATTTTCGTGGGAAATGTATCCACATCCGGAATTTCAAATAAGGAACGGCCGCGTCATTTCCGGTTGCTTCCATTTCCTTCTTCCGCTGTGACGCCATCGCCCTTTATCCGTTTAAGCAGAGCCCGATGGGCCGTGCGACTTGGATAATAGCCGGCAGCTTTCCACCCATTACCCCCTGTCGAGATGTATCTATTGATGTTTTTAAATATATTTCAACTTCCCTCATAACTTCTCGTATAAGCGATAGAGGTGCTCGCACTGTGCACTGTGTATGTTGATGTCGTATATGTTAATACGAAATTATTCGAAATATTTTCAGTTTGTTCAAATTTTTCAGAACACTGTACTGGATTTTTGTCACAGGGACTAATCATATTCCAATCACAAAAAAAGTAGCCCATAAAAACCAAGTTTTTATTATACTCCCTTTCTTTGTAAAATGTAACAACAATCAAAGACGAATTAAAACATATAACATAACACTAAACTTACAGTAATTTAATATATTTCTAAAATGTTAGATGTTTTGAGCTTTGATAAGACACTTCATGCTTTAAAGATTAAATTCTAAAAACATTTGTCAGTCAATTTAGATTTTCGAAATTCGTAGTGAAGTATCTATTATGTATACCGACGGAGTAATTCAAATTTAGAAAATATTCCGCGACGTTATCGGGCCGCCGTTGCTAGAAATCAAACTTTTGTAATGATTCCAATTTGAAAAAACCATTAAAAATCCGAAACCATACTATAATTATTTATTTTATTCTAACTAAAATTTGATAGAATTTTTGATCGTCGCCACGAGTCTACTTGCAAAGTTTCAGCTCGATTGAATCACGGGAAAATCGATCCAAAGTTTTTTCGACCGCAAACCGGCAAGCAAGCAAGCAGACGCCACGAGTTAATATAAAGGGAGTAAAATTAGGTATCTCATTAGTGACATCTGTGGTTACTTAAGAGGAATGAAAAGCTTTGGATGCCGGTCGCGCTAAGGATTATTACAACGCACATACGAAATGTTGTAAAATTTAAATACATACAATTTCCAAAAACATGATAGACGTGGTATTGATCATAATCCAGCCGTACGGTAGGTCGTGAGCCCTATGAAAACCCAAATACTTCCATAACTATTTTTCCATAAAAAAAATATAATTTCATGTAACAGAATGTTAGTAAACTTAGTAAAAACCACTACCAGATTTACGGTCTACCGGTTTCGAGACGTACCCGTCTCTTCGTCAGGACCAACACTACACTATGTACTACATTCACGACACTATACACTCCAACCATAGTATTGTAAAACAATCATTATTTATATTATCTAAGTATTTTTAGTTTTAGGTATTGTATTTACCTAAATATGTTTATATTTATCTTTATATATTTTATTATTGAATCTAACTCTTTATGTTATTTTCTTTATTCTTTTAACTTATCTTCTTTTGATTAGGTACCAAGAATACCAATATTGTGTTGGTCACTGTTCCCATTTACCTACGATTCATATTCTTTGATGTATCTTATCTTTGGGTATTTTCTCACATATATTTACATATATATTTTTAAAAATTTATTTATAAAATCTTTGTTATACAATTTATTTTAACATGTGGATCATTATAGTAAAAATCATTTTATTTACAATATTATTTATCTAAATACAATTTTTTTAATTTTAATATAATTAAACGAATTAACTTTGTTTATCACCACTAAATTTTTTTGGTAATGACAACCGGTTTTGGAAACAACATTCCTTCGTCAGGGTATACTTAATACTAAATTTTACTTAAATTAAACTTTACAAAATTATAAAGAATCGTACTTCAGTGACAAGTGTTCAAATGGGGGTAAATAGTGGGGGGTGCGATAGAAACAGGTGATAGGGTGAGAGGTAACATATTCAAGATGGGACTGTAAGTTAGATCTTTTTGGTTGTTTAAAAAAGATTCATTTTAATTTATGGCTTTCTTAATTTCTAGGGCTTCTAAATTATTAATACGTCTTCTTTTACTATCAATGTGAAGAATATTGACTCCTGTATTTTTATCAAAACTATGGTTACTCTCAATAATATGATTGGCAAATTCGGAATTTTTTTTATTATTTAAGCACCTTATTTTTTCTTTCATTCTAATATCAAGGATATAATTTGTGTATTTCAATTATTCAAATCGATGGTTCTTTTCATTTTCTTATCTAAAATATATCCATTTCGGATAATATATTTCTTAAAGTTGAATTTTTACGTCAAAAAAGTAAATATAAAGGAATTTGAATCATTGTGCGTCAAATCCAAAAGTCTGCATTTATTACAGCCGCATGAAGCATAACTCACTTTCAGCAGATCGCTCTACTTTTTAAAGTTCACTTACTTTGCAGATTTAAACTTTGTTTGGAAGATTTGCTATAAAATGAGGTTTTACATGGAATGACAGCATAAAGTGAAGGATTTTCGAGTCGTGCATCAGTGAGAAAAGTTTTATATTGAAACCAGGAACAGAACAGAGATAGCGAGTCGAAAAAAAAAATTCTACAAACACTGTTTCAGTTCTGAAAATTCTGGCAGATCCAATTGTGCTCGGCTGCCGTCGGATATTCATAACTTCGTACATACTCGATCATATCGGATCAGATCGAGAGCAAGCTGGAATAAAATAATGTTAACCCAAAACATTCTCTACATACGTCATTCGAATGTTGTCAGACTACAGATAAAGGTTCTTTCCTGCGTCGATATATTTTTTATATCGACACAGGACACTATGGGGAAAGCATTTAAGATTGTTAAGGTTAATGTTTATATATATATACAAAACCTTCAATACTTACTCAAAGCTATAAGGAATATCTTGAAAAGCTACATGTCTACCAAGGCAAGAATAGAGGTGCAAGTGAAGCCTGGAGCTGGCAGAAGAGGAACGAATATAGACTGAATGCAGTGAAGTTGATATCCCGCAGACGTCTGTGTAGCAAATCCATTAATTATGAAGTAAAGAATGAAGATATTAGGAATGAATCTAGAGCTGATCTTAGCAAAATTTAGTAGATTTAATTTCAAATTGACAAATCTTAAGAATTAATTCTGAATTCTCTCTATGGATACCTCTAGCTTAGTTTTTAGCTTAACCTAGTTATTCTTTATGCTCTCTCTGTATTTATTTGTAAGGGATTCACGATGCTTGAAGAATAAATTAAACACTATAAACCAATCAAACTTTTATTCATAATCAGAGACAGAAGTCTGAACCGTAGCGATGATGTCGTTGATTATTTCATGTCTTTGATTTCTGGAATCTTCTCGTATATTTTCGTATCTTCTACCAATTTCTAGGTGTTTCCAGTTTATTTTAAAATATACAGAATGTTGGAAAATCCTTGATTATGCGTAGTTCTACTTTTTATAGAATGTAGTGAAAATATTATTCAGAGATTTAAGCGATGACAATTGTGTACGTGCAATATTAAGTATGGCACAGGATTGTGCCACGAAGAATCTGGACTTCCGTAGGAGTGCAGATGAAATATGGGTCCGGGATAAACGGAAGTCAAGGAAAAAAGGTAGTTTCCCCTTTTCCAAGATTCCGACGACGGGTCGACGAAAACTACAAGACGAACAAAAATGTTGAAAAATCTTTACCGACTTGAATTTAATTTTTATATTTGTTCTACGTAAATCAAGATAAACAGTCAGCTAATGATAATACTTAAAATTCTATTATTTTTGCAAGGGTATATTCCCCTGGTGAGGTGCGCACTGGTTTTCAAAAATGAATTTTAAATAATTGGGTCGCTAGAATTAAAAAAAAGTTGTAATACAAAATTTTCTCTATACACTTTGACATTTCAATCACTTTATCTAAGGATGAGACGCAAACAGACAAAATAAAAAAATTATTCAACGATAGCTTCTGAATTTTTTGCAAAAGGCTTCGGTGAATTAAACAAGGTATTAAATTGTTTAAAAAAACTTTTTTTTTAAGTTATAATTTTTTATAATAGTTACAGGATGTTGCGGACGGACAGACAACTAGCCAACGAAATTATTTTTTTTCAAATAAAGCAAAAATTTTATTTTGTGGTGACATAATTATAATTTATATAAATTAACTTTGTAACCACTTATATATTGAAAAAATTCAACATGTTTCGAAACCAATGGCTTCTTCGTAATTTTAATCACAGTTTGATAAATTAGAAATTTTGAAAATAAGAAAAAGTGTAAATAGTAAATTGAATGTTATAAATAATCAGGTCATTTTTGCAAATAGTCATCTTTTAAATTTATTTTCATGATAAGTAGGTACTTTTTATTATCACTTTCCATATATAACTTTTTAATATTTTGATCTATACTTTTAATTTTATTTTTGTTATACTGACGAAGAAGCCATTGATTTCGAAACATGTTGATTTTTTTTAATAAATAAGTGGTGTTTACAAAGTTAATTTATATAAATTGAATTTTTGGCTTATTTTTATCGTACAAACATTTAAAGCAAAACAATGTGGAAGTCCATATTTCGGTTGTAATTTTGCTGTGTTTTTTTTTCAGCGGCTTGACTGTTTTAGTATTCTAATCAAGGATCAAACAAAATATGAATTTATGATGTAAATAAAATGTTATTTTAATTTAATTATCCGAAGCAAGGTACAGATTTACAAAACACGTGTCTGCTTCATCATGACTTACAGTATCGAGTCCAGAGCCGACACTGTGCGAATCAAAAAACTCCTTCGAACCAGCGAGATGAAAATATTAAGAAATATCGCTGGCGTAACCCTCCGAGAAGAATATGCGAAGTCGAGAACGTTGTAAGATGGGGACAACAGAGAAGAAAGTTCTGGAAAATTCATATTTGCAGAATGACAGACTGCAGAACCGCAAAAGTAGCAAGAGATCAGCACCCCAGAGAAACAGACGTCCAGGATAACCACCCAAAAGATGGAGGGGCAGATGGCAGTCCAACTCCCAAGAGGACAATATAGCAGCCACAACAGGGCTTAATAAAATTGAAGAAGAAGAAGAATTAAATTAATATCATTAATTGCGTTAATTGTTTTCTGTTAATAAAATGGACCGGCATCATCAGACTCTAATCAAGAGTTCTTGATAAATATTGTAATTAAAAATATATAATCCTTTCTAATGAAATAAAATGGATATCTCATTATATATTATTTGCTTATATGAGCTTTTATTCAACTTATATCAATATACTCATATAAATCACGTAGAAAAAATGTCGGTTATGACAGAAATTAGTCATTTTTATTACGATCAATAGAAATATAATAATTAGAATATTTTGAGTTTGTTCAAATCTTTCAGAACAGTGCTGGATTTATGTCATGATCACTTTACACAATGTAACATTCGCAATTTCCACCCATGATAGAATATACCATGCTTACTAATTTTTCGGAACTTGTATATATGTTCAAATTGTGTGACAAGCTTTCACATATGAGTTGTAACCGCCTTTCCATGCGGCCTGTATATTCTGCCATGGGTGGAAATGGCGAATGTTACATTGTGTAAAGTGATCACTTAAGCCAACCATAAGATAGGTCATAAGTCCTATGTACACCCAAATCACTTCTTTACCTACTTTCCCATACAGTTTCGTCTCTGTGAGATTGCTATAATATACATTAATATAATAATTAGTTTAAAACTTTTATTGATATAATTGATGCTTCTTGATTATTGCATGCTCGTTGATTAAGCCATGTATTCACTAGGGGACAAATTGTCCCTCAACAGCACGCGCGGCGTAGAGTCTACGTGACGTTGCAACGTCCTGCACTGTTCCGCGACCTCGCGCACAACATAGCGCGGCATTTCTACGTGCCGTGGCAACGTTGCCATGGGCACGGTACCCGAGCGTACTCACTGCAACATTCCGCGGAGCGTCAGTACCACGTGGTATGTTTACAAGTGAATACGCATGCGCTGTATCTGTCAAGATGACAATGCGGGGAAACGAAATCGTTCTCGAACTCATCGAGCTATATCGATCGAAGAACGCATAGAATGTCCGTCCTTCTTTCTCTTTGCAGTAAATAATTTCGCATTCTCCTCTTTTTTCTCCTCTTACTTTTCGATAAACTCATTAACATAAACAGATACGCGGCTATCATCATAACCTCATAAGGCGATATATTTCCGCGACGTCTGGAAAACAATAATTATTTGCAAAAAGGACCTTGTTTTTAATAATATTCAATTTACTACAGTAAAACCTCGTTAATTTGAAATTGCGACCCAAAAAAACATTTCGAATTGCGCGGAACCCCGTTTTCGCCAAATGAGATACCGCAGCTGTCATCCCATAACCTCATCGGATGACATTTCCGCGACAAGATATGCGAGTCCCGGTGTGTACACGTCAAATGACCGCGTCATTGTCCCCGAAACATGAGCGTAGATGTTGATGCGACATGTCGAGCGGAATGTTTCGCGATTTGTCCCCTAGTGAATACATGGCTTTAATCGACATGTTTTGGGGTCAGTGATTCCTTCATTATGATACAACGTGCACTAAAAATTAAAGCTCGAAGTATAGACATGAACAAGAAAAAAATGATTATTTTAAGAAAGTTAAATAACTTATTAGGAACTAATGTGAAAAAAAAAATTAACTATTTTCATAAAATACTTTTAACTATATTTAATTAACATAATTGCAAATAAAATTTCTAATGATTAGAAAATTCATAAAATTTATTGCAATTTAAAGATTTTAAGTGCTCCTAAAATCTAATATTAAAATTTTACCTGAATAAAAATGTAAGCCGTCATTTAAAATTATTAATTCATCAATATATTATTGGTATTAAAAGCTGGTTGTATAGAATTAAGTTATGAATAATATTTTTCTTCAATTCTTTTAAAATATTATAATTCATTTTAATTATTAGTGAACTATGCATGTTTGTCGCAAATTCATGAATAAAACTGTTTATTTGTTGACTTAAGTAAAATAAAAATAATTCTATACCTAGTTATTTTACCGATTTAATTAAATTGTATTGCTTATACATATTCCCACTACTTACTTGTTCATAAGTTATTCAAAGTTTTTTGTTATAGCTTGCCTCTCTGGGCTAAAGCCGTATTAGAGAAATATTTCGCGTGCTTTCTGGTTTGATATTCTTTGGTGGTTTGGCTTCCTTCAGTGTGTATTTCGATGGTTAAATATTTTAAAACTATTTTACTTTTTGAATACCGACTCAAACTGTTATCTCAGGGATTTATTAGATTTTGAGTTGCTGACTAAAATGGAAAGATTCTTTTAAAAAATACATCACTTATTTTTAATGCAACCCAATATCGCAATTTAAAGTGTCTTCGGCCTGCTATAACGATATGCATATATTCATAATACCAATAAAATGTGATCATCTACGAAGCAGGTACATGACGTGTACAGTGATTAAGCATTTACAGTGCAAGTGGCGAACAAACAAACAAAATAAACGGTATCAATATTGATACAGAGCAATACCAACATTGCAGATTTAAGGACGAGTAACAATATTTTTATACATAGGTACCTATATAAGAAGTTGTTTGAGCGCGCTTGACATCGAAACAAAGCGAAGACAGCCGCGAGCTGCGGAGGCCAGGGTGGTCGACCGAGCGATAATTCGACAGCGAATATTCTAGAAAAGTTCTTACGTAGCGAAATAAACCGAAGCGAATAATACGTGCGAAAACTGGACGGAATGTTCTAGTGAATAGTGAATATATAAAGTGTTAAAGCGATAATAAAGTGTCTATTTACGAGTGATAAATTACGAAACAGTTTAATTCAATGAAAAACGTTAAGTTAAATAGTGTTAAGTGACTTTGTACGTTTGATTAATTAATTAATCAGTAATTAATAAATACGTAATTATATTCCATCGTTTCATAATTCCTCCCGACATGTGACAACTGGTATTAGCTGCAAAAATCAATGTATACCATAGTTCATGAGTCTAAAGATATCATACCGATGTCTCTACCATAATCCATTCAAATAAATTAAAGTTTCTCAGATTTGAACAAATGTAGATCTTTTGAAAAATTTGATAATGTATGGATGTTCTTACAATGGAATTGGTGAACGTTTCATTGTGTAGAGTGATCAATTAAGCCAGCTTATGCAGATTGTAATCCCTGAGCCATGGTATTAAAAGACTTCCACACACGTTTCTCATATTCATAGCTTCGTCTCTGTAAGATTTCTATAATTCACGAGTACCTTAATTAAGGACGAGTGTTGCTGTTGTTATGCATAACATTTTTTTAAAATATAAATTAATATTAATTATATATTTTTAAAATATTGATATTTATATGTATGTCGTATTCAAGGTATTCAGATTATTGTCGAAGAAACTGGATAATGTATACGAGTGACTTTTTAAATGATGATGGGGTCCCTGAATAAATTAGTACCATAGAAAAATAACCAATATTATTACATTATGCTTACTTTTTCTAAAGAACTCCGGGTGTTTGTACAGTGTTTAACATTCAGCCATATGTCTTCTACATCCTATTGTTAAATAAGATTTATACGAGTAAATTCAATTGTTAATCACCAACAAATCATTATAACTATTTGTTTATACATGTTTATACTTCACATCTCGTTTTCTAATTTATGTTTTATTCTATCTATACTATGTCAATTCTGTAATTTTTTGCTGTTCTACTCTTTGGATTTCTAGTATATATTATTAACTGTGCCCGCGCGGCTTCGCACGCGTAGATTTTTAGTACAGTGTTTGGATCGTCATAGAACTTTCGCGAACCTTCTAGAACTTTTAATAAATCTGTCGAATGTACAGGAACCTTATAGACACACCGACACATTCCGCCACTCAGTTAAGAACCTTATAGAACTTTCGGGAATTTTCTAGAACCTTCTCCTTCCAGAACTTTCTAGAGCAGGTTTTTCCGGAACCTTCAAGACTCACCGACACAGTCGGCGCGCCTGTTTTGAAACAATCTGAAGCATTTGCGGCCTTCCCATAACAAAACATTGTGCTAGAAAGCACATTTTTGTCACCCACTCCCACCCACGCACAGCCACCCCCACCAAACTCGCATATTTTCGATGTGACACCAAGGACTATCCACCGCCATAACCACCAGTGGATTGCTTGTGGCTGGTTGTGGAGAAAACTTGGCGGGTAGGGAAACATGGGTTTCTATATATATATATGTTAAATCTAAGGCTTTCACGGGTACAATATATGTTAGTTCTAACTACTTTGGGGGTAACCCGCGTCAAATTCTGGTCGTCAGGACCAGTCGTCTGCCGACGTTTCGAACAGATCTCACTGTTCATCTTCAGGGCGCCTTGTCGATGAGCTGCTTCTCCAAAAAGCGTACAACCGTTTGGGTCCGGAGCTCACCGTCAAGTGAAAGTTTGAAAAATTCTGCGTCAGGTGTTTGTGGAGGAGTGGGTTTCTCCAGCGACGCCGTTAATGTGTTTTGCTCGGCTTCTAGTAATCCGTATATTTACTTTATTATCGTCATTATACAATATTGAGAAGGTTGGATTTTCTAATTGCTTCG